>CM067361.1:68237003-68543255 GCA_034401795.1 Chaetoderma sp. LZ-2023a | reverse complement strand
CACGACACGACGATGTTTAGCCGGATCGTTTAAGCCACTGTAACTGCGGGGATCAGGATTTTGTCCCCGGCATTACGGTACGTCCCCGCAATGCAGGTTAAGGCTGGCTCTCTGTCTCTCTCTCTCTCTCTCTCTCTCTCTCTTTCTCTCTCTCTCTCTCTCTCCCTCGCCCCCCCCCCCATCCCCACCACACCACATGACCCGGTCTCACTACCCATTCGATTCGATTATAGCATGAGGTGTGCTTTTATGTTACCATCGGACCACCACCAACAGATATCGAACTTCATGAATAAATGAAGGAATATATTAAATCAGACTTACCCAGTTCACGCTCTAGCGCCATTTTCAGTTGTTTGATTTTCCTCTGAAAGAACTCTGTGGAGCCATGTCTGACATTGCGCTATAAATAGTGATCTGGTGTCTGGCAAGGTGAACATATGTCACTGGCAGTGCGACAAGTAAATATGACATCTTTACTTATCTTCAGTGAGCGCTGGTTAATAACAAGGCTCACTGAAGATAAGTAAGGATGGCATACATACGTATCACCTAGGGCGTGAACGCCCTGCCCTGCTGATAGCATATGGCAGTCGGTATGGCTATGGCCGAAAGAGTACACGACCAAAATGGCAACGCCAATCTTCGTTCTACAGGATCGCATTTTACACAAAGTAAAACTAGATGTGGTAAACCACAATGCCAGGTTACGCAACAATGATCTAATCTGGTGGCGGGGTGGCATGGATGGTGGCGTGGGTATGGTAGGTATGGGTGGCGTGGTGGGTAGGGTTGGGATGGGTGTTGGGGAGGAGAGGGGTGGGGAAGGGTGGTGGGGTGATAAGAAGTCTAAAAATTGAGCCTTGGTGTCATGCTGACAAGAAGCTTAATACTTTTCTCGATCTCGTATCGAAGGAGATCTCACGAGACAGGAATGAAGGACTAAGGAGCTGTCCCTGGCAAGCTCAGAGAATGAGTATCTATGTGCCATTGTTCAAGGGATACTAATTCGAGTTTCTGACCCGGCCCTATGCAAATGGATGAATCCAATCTGTCACTCAAGTAGGCCTAATGGCGTCATAATCAACTCCACCACATATACAGGTTGACGTCACAATGATAATTGACAGACCAATAGGGGAGACTGGGGCACATTGACCACCCGTTCACATTGAGCCACCCTGCATAATTTTGTTACAGATTCAGCTTAAATTTCAAACTGGAACTGAAGAGACCTCTATTGTAAAGGGAGATAACCAGATCATAACATATGGTTATGTCAAGCAACTTCCGATTTATCAACAGCAACATTTTAGAGGCATAAAAAGTGAGTTTCTGGATTTTATGAAATCCCTTAAATACTACGTATCTATAGCAGCTTTAGAGACAAGTAATTATTAATCTTATCCACCTAGGACTTGTGCACATATGTCGAAATGATCAAGGATGTAAATGCTTGCATGTGGCCATTTTGTTTAATTTTTCAGCAAAAAATTAGCCGGGGCACGTTGAGCCGCCCACTCCGGGTATATTGAACCAGTGGGTCAATTTGCCCTGGATAGGTTACTCAGCAATAATTTATGAAAAAGGCAACATTAACCATTTATCTGTGTGTTCTTTTTAATTTAACCCTTTGTATGTCCGCATTAACCTGATAACCTGGACAGCGGTCAAGGTATATTCATCTTATTGGTCTAGGCCTATATTTATGTCCAGGAAAATCAATGAAGTTCCTGAATTTCAGAATAATGTGGAAATCTGTCTATCTTTTCAGAATATGGTGTGGAATTACAAGAGGAAAACGGATCGGGCTGACTCTGATGGATCCATTATGCAAAGGGCGGTGGAAGCAGTTCAACAAGGAGAGTCTATTCGAAAGGTTGCCGCCGATTATAGTATCAACAGAACGACTTTGGCCAGATACCTGAAGAAAGCTCGAGACACTGATAACTTTGTACCAGCCTACAACTTCAGACAGTATTGTGCAGTTGATCCAATAATGTAGTTAAATGTAAGAAAGTTCTATTTTCTTCGGGTTGGCCTATCTGAACCTCCACCCGTATCAAAACAAGTGGCACACGCTATAAGTCGTGACTATGGCAATTTTGACGCTGACCTTCGGCTTTGACCTTTAAGCTGATGACCTCATTATTTGGTTTCAGTTGGTGTAGGCAACAATGTGTCACAATATGGTTGTCCAATCTGGCGATATAAGCTTTGGTAGAAATTTCAAAACCTTTGTCCGACTGACCGATAGACCGACTGGCAGACTGACCAACTGACTGCCTGGCAAACTGGCGACTAAACATTCACATGTTGATTTCATGCTTTGCCTTGATGCTATGGGTGCTTTTCTAAAAAATTATTACGACTTAATATTCTAATAGAAATACATGTAGTCCTATTGATGCTTACCTTACATTTCCCAGCGGGCACATGACGTTTTTCAACGTTGAATAGATGATCAAATTACGTCATGACATAATTTTAACATCTAGTCAACATTGGAAAAACACCATGTGCCCGCTGGGTTACATTGCCCACTAAATGCATCTTGGGGTGGTGATTCCTAATGAGCCTTTCATTCACATTTCAGGTATTTTCTAAAGTGGAGGAAGATGCGCTGGAAGACTACATCATTACTTGCTCAAAGCTGTTCCGTGGTTTCGGGACAACTGCAATTAGAGAGCCTGCCTACGAATATGCCCTCAGTTTGATGAAGCCAATGCCAAATGGATGGAATGAAAACCTAAAAGCTGGTGAAGAATGGTTAGCAGGATTCATGAAGCGCCATGATGGGATGAGCCTACGATCTCCTGAAGCAACCAGTATGGCACGTGCTGTCGGGTTTAATAAGCCTGCTGTTGAAGAGTTATTCAAGTAATACAGACAGGCTCTAGATAGAAATCCTGGTTTAACAGCCAATCGCATCTTTAATTTAGATGAATCCGGTATCACCACCGTTCAAGCAGTGAGGTATTTGCTAAAAGAGGAATCAAACAGGTCAGCCAGATAACAGCGGCTGAGCGTGGGACTTTAGTGACTGTTTGTTGCTGTGTTTCAACAGCCGGGCAAGCGCTGCCACCGGCAATGGTTTTCCCCAGAGTTAATTACCGAGAATTCATGATAGCTGGGGTTCCACCAGGAACACTCGGTCTTGCTACCCAAACAGGCTGGATGAATGGTCAATTGTTCCCTCAGATTCTCAAGCATTTTATTAATCACATGGGATGTAGCAAAGATAATACTGCCTTACTTCTAATGGATAATCATGACAGTCATGTTAGTTTTGAAGTTGTTAAAATGGCAGATGAGAATGGACTGTCGATTGTTACATATTTAATAATAATACAAACCTAAAACATTCCATCACCACCACCACCACCACCACTATAGATAAACTAACCTAACCTAATAATTGAAGTAATAAGTCTAAAAGCAAACATACTTCACAGTTTACTTTCACTACTACTACACTTAAATAGCCCACATACGATCAACGCATCTGTCGATTCTTAACAACTCCAACAATCTCAATTTTATATTACAGTGATGAGCTGTTCCCTGCGGCCCCCACCCCCACCCCGCCCCACCCTCAGTAGCATACAAAAGTCCTATGGTGGTGATGGTGGTGGTGGTGGAATGTTTTAGGTTTGTATTATTATTAATTAGCAGAGAATCTGTGACCATCAGGTATAAATATGTTAATTTAGTATTTGTCGATCATAGATTCCCTGACAATCCTCTTAAAGGATTTCAGGTTTAATATACTATCGCGTATTTTTGTACTGGTGCTGTTCCATAGTTGTGTGGCTGCTATTGTAATTCGTCGTTTTCCTATTTCTGTTCGTGTAAATTGAGTGTGTAAATTGTGTTTTGTCCTAGTGTTGTGTTTGTGGATGTCGGTGCTTAGTGTGAAATTGGAGGCTATCGATTGTGGTAATGTATTATGGTGAAACTCCTTTACAATGGTGTACATCTGTAGTTTGCCTATGTCCTTTAGTTTTAATAGCTTTTCTGACTTGAATATATTCTGGCTCTTTGCTGGTTTAGAAGAGTTTTAGTGCCTTTTTCTGTAGACTTTGTAGTTTGTTAGGTTGCTTTTGTGTGTATTCGTCCAGATAGCGTTACAGTAGGTGAGATGCGGAAGAACAAGGGTGCACAATAGTTTTAATTGTAGCTGGTGTCATGTAAGGTTTTAGTCTTTGTATGACACCTATGCCTCTTGCCATCTTTGCTGTTACCGTCTCGATTTGTTTGGCCACGGTCAAATGTTTATCCAAATATACTCCCAAGAATTTGGCAAATAGGGCCTCCTCCATTTCTTTTTTGTTTATGTAGATTTTTGGAATTTCATCTTTTTTTAGTTTGAGATTTGTAAATAACATATAATTTGTTTTAACATTCAACAATAATTTGTTTATTGAAAACAGTCAGTAATTTCTTCCATTTCCTTATTTGCTTTTCTGTATACGGTGTCTATGTTGGCATCGCAGCAAAAAGCATTTGTGTCATCAGCGAACAGTATTAATGACATGTGCTTGCATATACTAGGTAGATCATTCATGTAAAGGAGGAACAGACAGTCTTGAGGCGTACTATGTGTGTGGTAAATTTCAAAAGAAAAACAAGCATAGTAATATTGTAGAGGGCGAAAAGGTAGACAAGATAACAACGACTAGACTGTTACACAGACTCACCTTCGGATACCAGACAGACCGGGACCCAGTCTATCTCCGTAGCGGACTGTAAAGGCAACACTGTGGATCGTGAAATCACCACTTCAATGACTACTCAATAGGCCCCTACATATGAGATACATTTCTCGATCTCGTATGGAAAGAGAACTCGCGGGATACGAATGAATAATGGATGTGTAATTATCAGTAGTATCCTTTTGTCTTTAATCCATCCGTGGGTATAAATCCATGTAGGGTCAATGCAATTATGTAGCAGTATTGATAGACTACCAATGTTCCAAATTTCCAGTCAAAACTGCTGTCAATAATATTGTAGCAGATTGTTGAAGACAGAAATCAACCGAAAGTGTAGGCCTATGCATGTGCTATGTTAAGAACATCTACAGGAAATTCGGCCACAGAATTTCAACCATATAGTTAGATAGGTATATCAATACGCTAGTGAAGTAATGGATTGAGGTTAAAAATTTTTTTACCGTGAGGTAATTTCGTAGTGCACAATTTCATACCGATGATCTCCGGTGATTCACAGTTTTCAGTGCCCTATTGTCTGTAGTATGTTTATCCCCATAATTTCACCTACATAGACCTGAGCCTTAATATACTAGGTATATTCCGAATCTAACAAATTCTAGATGAAATAATTTTATTAGGCAAAAATTGGCTTAAATGTTGGGGTTTTCGTGCTTTTCGGCCCTACTGTCTGTATGTAATTGGGTCGGCTCCAGAACTTAGCTCACATAGACGTAGAGGGATTTGAATACGATAGTTATATTGGGAATTTAAAAAAATTCGACCGTGAAGTAATTCCGTAGTATACGATTTCATTGCGTAAATTCGTTCCAATTTTGGCAGATCTGCGGGTTTTCAATGCACTACTATTACCTGTCTGCAATAGGTTTGGCCACATAATTTCACCGATATGGTTAGATAGCGATATGAACACGCTAATGAATCTTGAGTTTTCTGCCACGTAATTTCGTAATATTCAATTTAGTAGCCACGAACAGTTGTCAAATGCCAACAATTTACTATATTCGGTATCAGAATGTCTGTTCGCGATTTGTAATAATTTTTTTTATATAATGGATGTATATAACTCAATATGAGCTAGTGCTTTTGCACAATTCTACCATCAAGTAATCTCATCGTATGTAGTTACATATTCGCCGTATGGCCCCATTATAATATGGTTGGGTCACATTCACCACATTCAGATAGGTGTCGGTATGTCCTGGCATATCGCTCATAATGGGTTCGGCCCCAGAATGTCACCCACATGTTTGGATAGGTATAGGCATACGCTTAGTAGTGAGATTTAAAACTATCTACCATGAAATAATTTCGGCTCAAATTTAGGCTGATTCACGGTTTTCGTTGCACCCAGTCAAATTAGTTTGAAAATAGTCATCAGCTTACCTGTATAGTTACCTTGACATTGGAAGTCTGGGAATTCATTATTCAGCGTATATATATACATCGATTCCAACACGCAAAAAGGGGTGGAGCTTAGCTAGAAATAGACTAGAATATTACCTACAAATGGATCCCTCTATTGATATTGGCATGAGCAAATTGAGCATTACAGGGCTAATACCACTTGTTAATGCGTGGTCCACACAATACAGACCACTTGTATTAAAAGAGCACCCGTATTTATAGGTCACATATTTTAACAAGGCCAATCATAGATTGTCGACCCTTGCCATCCCGAACGTGCGTATACCCGAATACAATACACTCATCCTCTAACGGCGCGAGGGTAATTAATACCACTTGCTAATGGGCCTTTTCAGGTTGTCTATTCATCATATTACGTCATATGACGTCGTAATTAATTAGGTGATGCGTAGGATAACGTCATAATAATGCCATCATGACTGACTCGCTTTAGCCCATCTTAAATGCTTAATAAGCTGACACGTTGTACGAATTGTATGTTTTTTGTTATTTAATAAAAATGCTGTTGAATATTTTGAAAGTAATTTGACTGGGCGGTGTTGCTGCCATAGGCAGCAACAGGACCCAGTCAATTTAGTGTCAAAATATTCCACGGCTTACCTGTATAGTATTCTTGAAATTTATCGTCTAGAAGTTCAGAAATCCATCGATCCCAACTCGAGAGTGGTTTAGCTACAGATGGGCGAGGCATAGCTAAACTGGAAAGGTTCATTGTATTAATAAACCACCACAGTTTTCAGTGCCCTATTGTCTGTAGTATGTTCAGCCCCATTATTTACCCCACATAGACTTGAGCTTTAATATGCTAGTTATATTCTGAATCTAACAAATTCTAGATGAAGTAATTTTAATACGCAAAATTTAGCTTAAATGATTGTGTATTCGTGGTTTTTGGTGCCCTACTTTCCGTAATATTGTTGGTTCCAGAACTTCGCTCACATAGACGTATAGGAGTTTGAATATGCTAGTTACATTGGGAATTTAAAAGAATTCGAACGTGAAGTATTTTCGTAGTATGCGATTTCATCGCATAAATTTGTTCCAATATTGGCAGATCTGCGGTTTTCTGCAATATGTGTGGCTACACAATTTCACCCATATGGTTAGGTAGGGATATGAATACGCTAATGAATCTCTACCACATAGTAATTTCGTAATATTCAATTTATTAGCCACGGACAGTTGTCAAATGCCAACAATTTACTATATTCAGTATTATAATCTCAGTTCTCGGTTTGTAATAATTTTTTTACATATAGCTGTATATAACTGAATATGTACTACTGCTTTTGCACGATTCTACCATCAAGTAATTTGGTAATATGTAGTTATATATTCGCCATATGGCCCCATTGTAATATGGTTGGTTCACATTCACCACATTCAGATAGGTGCTGACATATCGCTCATAATGGGTTCGGTCCAGAATATCACCCATATGTTTAGATAGGTATAGGCATAAGCTTATGACGTAGTGAGATTTAAAAGTTTTGTAACGTAAATAAGCTCAAACTTAGGCTAATTCATGGTTTTCATTGCAATACGTTCACCCCCAGAATTTCACCCACAAATACTTATAGGAAATATGCTAGTTGTATTCCAAATTTAAAAAAATTCTACAGGAACGTAATTTCATAGTACACAATTCCATACCGAAAATTGCCGCAAATTCTGTCAGATCGATGATTTTCTGTACCACACTGTTTGCAATAGGTTGGACCCCAGAAGTTCACCCATATGGTTCTATATGTATATGAATACGCTAATAAAGTATCAAAGGTGTAAAAAATGTTTGCTGTACAGTAATTTCGTCATATGCAATTTAGTAGTGGCACACCATTGTCAAATTCCAATAATGTACTATATTCGGTACCAGAGTATCTCTACATGCCTTGTAGCCAGTTTTCGTACATAAAGCCATGTAGAACTCACTATGTTCTCGTGCTGTACGAAATATTGTAATAATTCTACCACCAAATATTTATTATAGTAATGTGAATTTTTTTTATATATCCCATATTATTAGCCACGTGTACTGGTAGAACCTGACTTATCAGGCTAATACCCTAACATTTGTACATATGGTCAACAAGATCGTCATCATTACAACGGTTGAGGTCGATTTTGGCCTTTTTGTCGATCAAAAATATTTGATTTAATAGTTTGTCACTGTTTCCAGTGAAAATATTTTTTAATAGGTGACATAGATACGATAGCTAAATGAAACAGATCATGATGTCGTGGCCGTTTACCACTGGGTCTTCAGTCAGAATGTTTTCTACTATATCATTTTCATTGGAGAAAACTAGGTTCACGGTATTGGTTCTATCCTGGCCACTTAACTTTGTTGAAAAGATTATCTGTCGGTACAGATCGGGGTCCTGTATTGCATCAAAAATATACTTGCTTTATGCATTTCGCTAGCATTGCAGTGTATATTTCACCAATATATTTCCGGGTAATAAGCTCTTCACGTCTGTTTAAGAAGGTATCAAGATTTAGGTTTAAAATATTCTTTACAGTCTTCTTTAATATGTTTGAATGGGTGTCAGGGTATGTACGGCTTCTTGCGCTGATTTTCTACTGACTGGGTTGCCAGTTCTGTTGATGTCTTTATCTTTACAAGTTGTTGATACCTAATGACCCAAATTTGATCTGTTTACGCTCTGTTGATGCAGTAGTGCAATTTTCTCATCACTGGCTGCTCTTAATTGTCTGTTCCTCTCTCTGTTAAGGAGTTTGGCCAGGAGAAAAAGGATGGATGGAAAAATTGTTGGACTGACCAAAAATATGCTGCTTTTCCTAGCCCATAGCTAATTCTGCCCATATCTCTTTGCAAAAAATATTCCTTCTTTTGTGATATTGTCAGCCTATATTTTTGTCATGAGTGGCTTGTATGCCTTTATATAACTTCATTTTTTCATGAAACAGTTGAGTTTATTCTCAGAATTATAATAACCGTCGGGCACGCTATTTACCATTGATGCCTTGCATCAATATGTGTACTTGTACATTAATATTCATTGCGGTATGCTGTATACCTACACCGCATAAGGTGTGTTTACAGCATAGGAATCTGCAATGATTATTTTGTTGATGCACAGCTATGTGATAATAGCATAGATGTGCAGAATGACCGTAGTCATTCTGGGGATGAGGTTTCAATTTTATTAAAATATATAATAAAAAAGTTTATAAAAAAATAAGATAATATTAGCACCACCGCAAGTGATAAGGCTAATCAGAACATTCTGCTGCACGGATTACAATATTGGCTATGTATATATGCTGCAAAGTTCCCCCAGCAGGTTTGGGTTTCACTATACATGTATGCCTGTCTTGGTGGGTGTGCACGTGGTGCTGAGATGTCGCCTGGTGGAATGTCTATACTAATGTCAGATGATGTTGTGGAAAGATTTGGAAACGAAGTACTGAAGCTGACGGAATGTGGTGTTGATGTTCTTCTGCTGGTGGCGGTAATTGCTGAGCTGGTGGTGGTGCGGATGGCTGTGGTGGGGATAGCTGGCATCATTACTGTTGTCGGCGCGGTGGTGAGTGTCGTGCTGTTGCTGTGGATGGTACTGGTGGTGGTGATGATGCGCGAATGTGCTGATGCGGAAGCGGTGGTCGTACTCTTCTTGGCAGCCTGAATTAATGTGCTTGCGGTAGTATACAGAATTGGCTGAATATCTATCTGATGCGCTATTCATCTCTTCCCCGCGTACGGTTTATCCAAAGTTGTTGCCTTACGTGTTGCTGGATCTGATGTTGCTGTTGTGGTGCTGGGTGTGGTGCCGGTGATGACAGTGGTGATGCTGTCAACGGTGCGCAGTGGAGTAACTGTGGTAATGGTGGTGGTTATCTCTCCTGCATCCAGATCTGAATTAATTATTAAGTCTGGTGGTGAAAGTTTCTTATTGGAATGGAAACTGCTGTTAACGTGGACGATGTCACTGGTGCGGATGCAGATGTTGATGCTGATGTGCCTGCGGATGCTGGTCCTGATGCGGATGTGGATGCATATACTGATGCGGATGACTGAATGTGTCTAGGTTGCCGACGTGTAGTTCTGTTGACTTGTGCCATCTTTCCGATGGTAGGCATAGTTCTGATAGGTACTCTCTTCGCCAGTAGTGTCCATATTACCGCGATGTACTCGTCTTCTTCCCCTGGGTTCAACGTTACGATTAACATGTGATGTTTGGAAGTCGTCGCATGGTTGATCCCGTATCTTGATGCAGAGTATAGGAAGTTACATTTGGTACAATATATGCTCGCTACGGATCCTCTATAAAGGGCCGCACTATATATATATACATATCCTCAGGACAACAGCGGCCAGTCAAATTAGTTTCAAAATATTCAACAGCTTACCAGCATAGTTTTCTGGAAATTGATAGTCAGTGAGTTCAGGGATCGATTGATCCCGACATCGGCAGTCTTGGTGGAGCTTAGCTAAAGATGGGGATGGGGGTGGAAGTGGCGTGGGGGTGGATGATTCCTCCATTAATAGAGCTATGTACACTGATGCACATAAAGCTGCCTAAGAACATGATCGAGTGTGCAAACAGGTCAATGCACAGTGCCTGTCAAATGTACCAATAGGATGAAAACATAAGTGGATCCACTGGTCGTAACATTTGCCTATCTACCTGTCATTGACAGGTGGATGTTGATGGTGATGTTGATGGTCACAAAGAAAATGTACCTATCACATGTGACAGGTAAAGGTTGACTGATTAAATATGTACTATATTTCAACAATGAAATAGACATCATTTGTTGATCTCTAAATCAGCAATGTTAGAGTGAATTGTACACTTTATTAACCCTTTCAATGATGAAACCCTGTTATGTCAATTCAAATACACATACAGATAGGCAATGACTGGAGATCAGTAGAATATTTTGAGAATAATTTGCCTGGTAGCCTAAGGTAGCAATGGCTTTCAGTCAAATTATTTTCAAAATATTGAACGATTATGTTGCCCTGAAATTCAGATAAGAGGTCATCTGTAGGTGATACACCAATGTGGATAAACAGGTACTACTCTGAACATGACAGATAAAACAAAATTCTACCTGTCACTCAGGATAATTGAATAATTTTAAACATTTCATTCCCCTGGGATTAAAATGGCAGATGTGGATAAATGAATAAGAGATTTAATTGACAAACTGACATCACGGTATTGTAGCGTCATACTGAATGAATATGTGAATTGATTGACAACTTGACATCACAGTAATGTAATGTTATACCATATGAAAAGTGAGAGAATGTGATAAAATAAGAACAAAACACTGACAAACTATTAGAACATTATACTTTAATATTATAATAGCCGAGTAGTGCCATTTAGAATGGTCAATCACTTTAAGTGGTCAGTCAATCAGTGGTCAATCACATTAGGTGCAATGCGATAAGATTTGTACAAAAGAAAAATACAGTTTGACAACTTTTTGCTGATAGTGATATGACTGGCTTTTTAAATCTTTAACACAAAATAGCAACTAAAATAAATCATTTATAATTTACCGTAATAATTATATTTTTTAAATACTTTGAATCTAATTAGATTGGCAGCCAGTTACTGGTTCAGGGTCATTAAGAAATAACACACTACATGAGATGGTGCCAAGTGATAAGAAGCCATTGTTAGTATATTACTAAATGCATCAAAATATACTACAGGGTATGGGGTCATTGAATTTCATAAATTTTTAATAGCCCCCTCCCATCAAGTTAGTTTTAAATATTCAACAGCTTACTTGCAGCATTGTTTTGAAATCATTGGTCTGGCTGTCTCTGAAAACAATTTGACTGAAGGTTGCTGGTGGCTAAGTTTAGATGTTTGACTAATGAATGTCCATGTTTAAGGCATGAGAAGACTACTTTTGAAAACTTATGACTGCTCGAGTTATTCGTGGTAAATCTTCAACAAGAGGCCCAAGTGGCCTGTGTCGCTCACCTGGAGCACTGTGCATTTTTGTCAAAATTGTTGGTGGGTGGTTTAGGAGTAGTCTTTTAAATGAGTTTGTGGACATTTTTGCAAGTCCAATATGGCCGCCAAACACGCTACATTTTGATTGGTCCACTTCTGCCATGTTTCTGACGTAGCTCCTTCCCTTGAACAAACTTGAATGGCACCCAGTGCCTAATCATATCTCTCAAATTTCGGCCCAATCCGCTTAAATGGTTCTCGAGTTGTTTTGGCAAAAAATAGGTTATCCAAGATGGCCACCAAACCAGTTGGCCAATCAAGTTCCCTTGAACAAACTTGGTGCAGCTCTTGCCCTAGATGATATTTGATTTGTTTTGAATTGATCCCCCAAGCGGTTTTGGAGAAGATTTTGAAAGACATTTCTAAAAATTGACCAAAATCCAAGATGGCGCGAGAATACATTTTAAATTTCCCATTGCTTTAGTATGGGAGATTTTGGCGGGTAAATGATCCAAGATGGCAGCTAAAACGTTTATCCGACAGTCTCGAAAATGTCAAATTTGAAATCACAATACGCAAAAACATACATAAAACCAATTTTGGCCTCAAAATCAATCAAATACAAAAATCCAATATGGCTGCCAAACACGCTATATATTGATAGGCCCATAGCGGCCAGTTTTTTTGATGGATTAACTTCTCTTGACCAAAGTTTAATGGCCCTTAGTTCCTAATCATATATCACAACTTTCCACCTAATCGCTTCAGAGGTTCTGGGGAAGAAGTTGTTTTTGCGAAAACAAGGTCATCCAAGATGGCCGCTGAACCATTTGGTCAATCAAGTTCCCTTGAACAAACTTGGTTGAGCTCTTGAACTAGATCATATTACATGAGGTCTGAATTGATCCCTCAAACGGTTTTGGAGATGTTTAAAGACATTTCTAAAAATCGGCCGAAATCCAAGATGGCCACCAGCCAAAATGGCTGATCGACTTCGTTTGAACAAAATGAAATCTCTATGCCCTAAGGATGCTTCCTGCCAAATATAGTTCTCGAGAAGACATTTAAAATTTCCCATTGCTTTAGTATGTAAGCGTTTGGCAGGAAAATGATCCAAGATGGCTGCCAAACCGTTTATCAAACAGTTGTGAAAACTGCAAATTTGAGATCAGAATACCCAAAAACCTATATAAAACCAATTTCGGCCTCAAAATCCATCAAATAAAAAAAATCCAATATGGCTGCCTAACACGCTATATTTTGATTGGTCCACCGCGGCCATGTTATTTTATGAATCAACTTCTCTTGAACAAACATTAATGGCCCTTAGTCGCTAATTATATATCAGAAATTTCGGCCTGATCGCTTCAGCGGTTCTGGGGAAGAACTCATTTTTGTGAAAACTAGGTCATTCAAGATGGCCGCTGAACCATTTGGTCAATCAAGTTCTCTTAAACAAACTTGCTTCAGCTCTTGCCCTAGATCATATTTCGCGAGTTCTGAATCGATCCTCCAAACGGCTTTGCAGAAGAAGATTTTTAAAGACATTTCTAAAAATCGGCTGAAATCCAAAATGGTCGCCGGCCAAATTGGCCGATCGGGTTCCTTTGAACAAACTTGAATCTCTATGCCTTAAGGATGCTTCATGCCAAATATAACTGAAATCGGCCCAGTAGTTCTCGAGAAGATATTTTAAATTTCTCATTACTTTAGTATGTGAGCTTTTGGTGGGAAAATGATCCAAGATGGCCATCAAACCGTTTATCCGACAGTTTCGAAAATTACAAATTTGAGATCAGAATATCCAAAAAAATTATATAAAACCAATTTCGGCCTCAAAATCAATCAAATAAAAAAATCCAATATGGCCACCAAACATGCTATATTTTGATTGGCTCACAGCGGCCATGTTTTTTGACGGATCAACTTTTCTTGAACAAACTTTACTGGCACATACTCCCTAATCATACCTGCCAAATTTCGGCCTGATCCCTTCAGCGGTTCTGGAGAAGCTATTTTCGCTAAAACTAGGTCAACCAAGATGGCCGCTGAACCATTTGACCAATTAAGTTCCGTTGAACAAACTTGGTTGAGCTCTTGCCCTAGATCATATTTCATGAGGTTTCCTTCAATCCCTCAAGTGGTTTCGGAGAGGAAGATTTTTAAAGACGTTTCTAAAATGGGCCAAAATCCAAGATGGCCACCGGCCAAATAGGCCGATTGGCTTCATTTGAACAAACTTGGATTCCTATGCCCTAAGGATGCTTCCTGCCAAATATAATTGAAATCGGGGCAGCGGTTCTTGGAAAGTCATTTAAAGGAAAAGTTGATGGATGGACGGTCGCCACGACATAAGCTCACTTGGTCTTTCAGGCCAGGTGAGCTAAATTACTCTTCTCTTTACCATTCGTGACATCATTAACCCTTTAACCCTCATATCAGTCCAAAACGGCTTCTATAGTGGTCTTGAGAAATGTAAATTTGCAGACCAAGAGAACTCTCTTTTTTTAAATATTTTTAATTGAATCATTTTTAAAGGTAAATTTTCAGAAATAGTCTTCTCTTGGTCTGCAAATTTACATTTCCTTTGAGAAAATTGAAATTTTCTTGAACAAATTTAAGGCTTAAAGGGTTAAATGTCTAGAAAGGAGTATTTAACTGTCTCGCTGCTGCAAGCCACCAGACAATAGTTCTAATAAGCAAAATCTCTTGCCTTACTCAATATTTTGAAAACAATTTGACTGAAAGTTGTTGGTGACTTAGCCACCAACAACTTTCAGTCAAAATAGTTTTCAACATATTTAGCATATCCAGAGATATAAGCAAATGAACCTTCAATAAACAGAAATTTCATTACATCATTAAAGGGCTTTATAAATCATCTTGCAGGCTGAATTCCAAGCATCTAAATTTCAAGGTAACCATACAGGTAAGCTGTTGAATATTTTGAAATAAATTTGAATAAACAAAATCAGCTTTTGCTGCTTATGTCAAATTACTTAAAAAAAGTCAATAGAATAATTATTAACGCTTTAACCCTCGAATTTGTTCAAGAAAATTTCTATTTTCTCAGAGAAAATGTCCAATATTATCGAGCCAGTCATTCCAGTGGTAAATTTAAAAAAAATAGTCTTCCCTTGGTCTCCAAATGGGCATTTCTCAAGACCACAACTGAAGCCGTTTTTGACTGATATGAGTGTTAAAGGGCTAAATTGTAAATTTCATCAAAGACAGACATTGGACCTTTCCAGAGTATCAACCCATCATATGATGTCATAATCAACTACGTGATGTGTAGAATGACATCATAATGAATGATGTCATGAATGACGTCGATAAGTACGTCACGAACGCATATTTGAAGATGGTCTATGCGTTGTTGTACAAATTGTATGTCTTTACTATTTAATAAGCATTCCGTTGAATATTTTGAAACTAATTTGACTGGGCGCTGTTGCTGCCATAGGCATAGGCAGCAACAGCACCCAGTCAAATTATTTACAAAATATTCAACAACTACCCTGTATAGTTTTCAGGAAATTGATAGTAGTCTTCTCTTGGCCTGCAAATGGACGTCCTCTAAGACTATTGTAGAGGCCAGTTATGGCCGGCTTGACCATTAAAGGGTTATACAAAATATTTTACGCATTAATAGTAGACAATCTGTTACATCAAGGGAGGGATCCATCTCACGGCATGCATCGGCTAAGCTAAGCTAAGCTCCACCCTTTTGTACGTGTAGTGCGATCGACTTAGGACTTGGAAACCTGAATTCCCAGAATCTAAATTTCAAGGTAACTCATAGATTCACCATTTCTGAAGATCATAGAAGGCGTTTTGGCTGCTATGAGTGTTAAAAGGTTATACTGAGTATCAGTGAATGAGATTTTGCAAACAAACAGAGTGCTAAGCCCATGCTTCTCACCATATTATAGTTCACAAAATCACTATTTAAACCTCTAATGGTAAAATTTGGTCAAGAAAATGTAAATATCTGCATATTGAATGTCAATTTACAGGCCAAGAGAATGCAATTTCTGAAAATTTATCACTGGAACGACTGGCTCATAATCTAAATTTCAAGGTAACTCATAGGTATGGTGTTGAATATTTTGAAACTAATGGCAGCAATAGCTTCCAGTAAAGTCAGTCTCAAAATCTTTAACAGAATATTTATTAAATTGCAAATCCATCATAGACATACAATTCATACACTTTCATGACAGACATTTCAATTTTTGTGACAGAGTCACATCCTTTTGATTGTGACGTCAGCTAAAATGTGACGTATTTGATTATGACATCAGATACCCGAGTGACAGATCGGATATTTCTAATCTGTGGTGTCTAAAGAATTAACAAAAAAACATCTAATTCTTCGACTACATGTATCTATCCACGTGACAGATAACCTATGCATGGAATATCTGCTTATCAAGCCAGTCATTTCAGAGATAAATATTCAAAACTAGTCTTCTCTTGGTCTGCAAATAAACATTTCTTAAGACAACTGCAGAAGCTGTTTTTGCCGACTTCAGTATTAAATCGTCCAAGTGATAGGGCGTATATGAATATACTACTCGTTACACCAGTATTTTGCCCGGAGTACAGGCTGTTACCACACATGCAAACGCCAGTTTTCCCTGAGCATAGCGAGAGAAATATAATTGTTTGCGCGTGTGCTAATAGCCTGTACCACGGTAACAGACTGGTGTAACGAATTTATTACCCGTCAGATGAGAGAGAGAGAGAGATTTGATCTTAACTTAAATGCTGACATTTTCAGAACACATCAACACTTACGATGTCATTTTCAGAATGCATCAACACTTATGACATCATTACCTGCATCATTGACACTGTTGTTACATCAGAATTAAGTTCCACATTAAAACTAAAACATGTTGTTCGCACAGGGGGGGGGGGGGGGGAGGTGGGAGTGAGGGTACCGTGTAGTATTGTCCTCGCATGAGGGAAATACCAGATCATCTATCCCTGATCCTAACCAATCAAATAACAACAATTTGCCATGTGACATTACTGAGGGATAACAAATGTATATAATTACTTAACCTGTTACATTCCACTTCTTATTGAGCTTGAGAATATTTACAGGAATACAAAATGGATTCAAGGTGAACAACCTTGGTTTCTCAATAATCAGTGACTTTCTATCTGGACACGGACTAGCATTGTCATCGTGATCACCATCGGGTGTCATTGAGTGCCGTGCTGTAGTAGTATGTGCATCTCTCTTTACAGATGCTCTTGTTGATGCGGAAGTTGATGCCGAGGTTGATACAGTTTTTGAAGGTACTAAAGATACTGTAGTAGAATTCTCTACAGCATTGCCTATTGAAGTATCTGCAGGCAAAGACGTTGATGCAGGGCTCGGTACAGTTTCTGAAGCAGCTACATCCACTGTGACATCGGATGCTGTTCCGGTGTGGTTATCAGTATTGCTAGTGTCAGGCTCTGATGACATTGTCAGTGTTGTTCCATTATAGATATCATCATTACCACGTTCTGATGAGAGTTCCGATGTTACTCCCCTGTGAATATCACCACTGCTAGTACCGGGATCTGATGACCTTACAGATGTTGTTCCATTATAGATATCACCATTGCTAGTACCGGGATCTGATGACCTTACAGATGCGGTTCGATTATAGATATCACCAGTGCTGGTATCCGCATCTAATGACCTTACAGATGGTGTTCGATTATAGATATCACCAGTGCTGGTATCCGCATCTGATGACCTTACAGATGGTGTTCCGTTATAGATATCACCATTGCTAGTACCCGCATCTGATGACCTTACAGATGCTGTTCGATTATAGATATCACCAGTGCTGGTATCCGCATCTAATGACCTTACAGATGCTGTTCGATTATAGATATCACCAGTGCTGGTATCCGCATCTGATGACCTTACAGATGGTGTTCCGTTATAGATATCACCATTGCTAGTACCCGCATCTGATGACCTTACAGATGCTGTTCGATTATAGATATCACCAGTGCTGGTATCCGCATCTATTGACCTTACAGATGCTGTTCGATTATAGATATCACCAGTGCTGGTATCCGCATCTAATGACCTTACAGATGCTGTTCGATTATAGATATCACCAGTGCTGGTACCAGGCTCTGATGATTGTCCAAGTGTATGCTCATCAACTATATTATATTCTGTACATGACATTTTAGCAACATTTTTAGCGTTTTTGTTGCCACCACTCGGAATATAAGTGTCTGTTCCCTTATCTAGTTCCACAATAGTTATGAATTTACCAGTAGTTTTATCTATGCTAGTCGTTTCAAGCCGACTCCTAGGTGGTAGTGGAACGCGGATGCATGCAGACTCTGGCACACTTTCAAGACTATGGGAATGCTTTAACTTTCGGTAGAGTTTTTGCGATAATTGTGATCCTACAGTTACCATGTTGTCATTTTTCCGTTTGACTTTTGCTCCATCACATGTCTTCTTGGTTCTTTTTTTATTCGCCACAACATCATTCGACACATCTACATCACTAGACTCCTTCTCTAAATCAGCTTCAACTTTTTGCTTCCTTTTCTTTGGTGATTCATCAATAGCTACTGCTGACTTCCTTTTATCTGTCTCTGATGGATTTCTATCTATTGACATCGATGCTACATTTGTACTGTCATTAGTTTTAGTAACACTTTGAATCATACTTCTGGGTTGAGTTATATTTGCTTCCTCTTGGATCTGTAGACAAGCAGAACCCCCTTCCGGTAAATTTGAATTGACAGATTTCAGGTTTGTATATTGTAATGTTTCAATTTGTGACAGTTGACTGTTATGACCAGATATTCCATGTTGCACTATTCCATTTTGTGATTCATTACCATTTTCTGATTGGTCAATATCCATGCCAGATGTATCCCGAGTTGTAACTGTTGCCAGGGAACAAGCAGAGGAATGAATTACGTCATCCCGTGACTGCCCGTTAATTGTTTTATCAGTTATTTCTCGACTGGTACCAGGTATTTGTATAACTCCAGTTTCACTTGGAGATTTTGTGCTTCCAACATTGGCCATTCTCTGACTGGTGCCAGGTCTATCTGGTGCTGAATGTATTTCAAACATTGTGTTACTTGTGGATGGTTTGACGTGTCTAAATTTCTCATGGGCAGGGTTTGTATAGGATTTTCCAGTAGAGATTGATGGGAAACATGGGACATCGTTATGATTCTCAATGTCAGTAGATCTCTGACTCCCTGTTCTACTCCTCATGTAAGCACGGAATGCGCCATTATCTGTCAAAACAGCAAAAAATTGTATTTACCTTATCACCAAGAAATCCCTGAAAATTTATATTCTTTACGAGATAAAACATAATTCTGTTGCATATTTTGAAAGGAATGTAACAGGAAGCAGTTGCTGCCTAAGGCAGCAATGGCTTCCAGTAAAATTAATTTCAAAATATTCAACAGTTTTCCTGTGTGGTTGCCTTGAAAATGAGATATGGGGAATTCAATGAATGCTATTGCAACTTCTGCTTCCAGTCAAATTCCAGTTTCAAAATATTCAACAGGCAGTAAATATGGGTCAACATTTAAACATTTGGGATCAATTAGTTAACTCTTTCAAGGACAGAAAAGCAGAAAGCTTAAAATTTACCCTGCATAGGCCTATTGTGTGAAACTAATTAGTTTGGAAGCTACTGCAACATAATTCCAGGAGAATTTAATTCAGAATATTCAACACTGCAGTTATTTTAAAATTGGGAGTAAACGCTGTAAATGATTAATAACGCTGGATTTCAATAGTGTGAAAGCACTAAATTACTAATTATGTCTAGCTTACACGTGTCATTATTTACTTGCTGTCACCTACTATCATCTACGAAGTAAGCCGCTAAGCGGTTGCCTATAACTGACCGACCGGGCGACATCGTTTCATTTTAGTTTGCAAATCCCGTTTTACAATTGATGCAAGCAAATACGACGTTAATTGTCGAGTCTGATTCTGTTATATTAAAATTAAGTACCGCGCCTTTTGTTTTGAAATGCATGACACATTATTTTAAAATTATACAGACTATATGTTCTAAACTTGTGTCTTCCAAATTTAAATGTGGAAGATATCCATCCAGTGCCTATGTTATGAAGCCATCTTTCAGTTAGCCCCTTTTCATGCGGATGCTTCTGTGGATCCGGTATCTGAAAATGTGAATTGCCGTACCCTTTCCATGATCGTTTCTATTACTGCAAGCCCATGCTTGACATGCGGATATGATGCGATTTAACCATTTCACGCCAGCACTGGCCCCTGCAATCGTCAACTTGAGGACGCAGGTCAAAAGAAGGCTATTTTGAGAATCTACAACTAAAACGACTGTCTTAGTAACCGAACTAGCAATTCCAGTGGCCAATTTTCAAAAATAGTCTTCGCTTGGCCTGCAAATGGGCATTCAATAAGGAAATATTCTGATTTTCCTGACAGAATTTGGTTATTAAAGGGTTAATTAATATTCGGCCTTCATAACGCGAAGTAAATCTAAAAGCGCTGGCGATATTTTGCTGGTGTGTCGTTGACGTCATAATCTCGCGGTTTCTCGCTCTCGTTGCAAGAAAATAAACGAAATCAAGGATTTCTTTTTTCACGAGAGAGTTGATACTTACCTCCCTAATACTTTTGATATTGCTAAATATTGGCTTTCACTCAATAAACACTCAGATTAAAACAGTTAGGTGCCCCTACTGGGCAGGGAGTCAGAGCGTAGTCTGGCGGATGCCAGCCCCACCACCGCGCATGCGCAGACTAGCACTTCCTCTGACTAATTTATTGGCTGATACACATGCAACTATAAAGAGCCTGAAGACCGAGCCTCTGTGGGGTGGAGAGGCCGGGTCCGTATCTAGGGAGGTAAGTATCAACTCTCTCGTGAAAAAAGAAATCCTTGATTTCGTTTATTTCACATCAAGAGTATACTTACCTCCCTAATACTTTTGATATTGCCAGAATTCGACAGTGAATTCGGCGGGAGGGAGGCGAGGTCAAAAGACCAGCTCATCCCTATACGCTTTTCTGTGTTTAAGGCACTTAAACTTCTGAAACTGTATGAAAAAACAGTCAGGATTTGACTAACCATCGGATAACACCCCCGATGTATGAGAGATGACCGAATGTCATATGCGCTCCCCCCCCTCCTTCCTGGGAGGAAGAGGCGAATGACGTCAATGTCCTATACGCTCTCTACGTACAAGTGCCATGTACTACAGGACAGAGACGAAAAAACTCCATTTTCGTATACTCTCAACAATGAACCACATAAATACACAAAACCATCATCATATTAATAACGGGTAACGTGACAAGACAATCAACAATGGACAACACATACACAAGACTGACCTTGTTGAAATGGCTGCTGACATCCTCTTCCCATTGGTGAAGAACGATGCAGTCCCAAATTAGTGGTTGTTTCCATAAATTAATTGTGAAATATATAAGCAATGAGGAAACCCCATCAAAAATATATGCCTATTTATTTTTTCAAAATCGACAAGGCGAGAGGATTAGAGGTGTCACGGAGATAATGGTCTGTAAAACTTGACTCACAGTGCCACTGAGCCACCGACATAATATCATCCACAGGGACCCCATTAAATAGGGCAGTGGATGTCACTACGCCGCGGACACTGTGAGCCTTGGCCACGTCAACCTGCTTCCCGGTGGCGGATTTATGGCAAAACTGAATGCATTCTACAATCCACCTGGAAATGGTGTCCTTAGAAGCCCTGCCATGGGGTTCAATATAAGACAACCATAACGCCGACTGGTCGGTGCGCCACTCCGCCGTACGTTGTTTGTACCGGCGAAGCGCCCGGACGGGACACCATGCTTTAGAATTAGGATCATATCTAGTTAAAGCAGGCAAAACAATAGGTTGACCTGGATATTTCAACGACTGATTTTTAGCCAAGAAATTAATCCTAGGTAGTAGCTTAAGGCCTTCCCCTGAAACCACAAAACGGTCATCCTCGGCTGATAAGGCATGAATTTCACTTCTACGCCTAGCCGAGGCCGCAGCAATTAAAAACACAGTCTTCAGTGTTAATAGTTTCATAGAAATGGAACTAAGTGGTTCAAACGGCTTATCACCTAGTACTTTAAGCACTAGCGATAAATTCCAAGACGGAATCACATGTGGATTCCTTGGTCTTAGATTGCCCATGCCTTTAATTAATACATTTAATGTATTTACTTCATCACTTCCCCTCTTAGCCAAGCAAGGAATAACAGACATTAAAGCTGACTTATAACCAGCAATAGAGTTAGGCTTGAGGCTATAGGCATCATAGAGGTGACAGAGGAAATCAGCTACTACCTGAATAGATGAATCCATTGGATCAATACATCTTTTTGAACACCATTCTGCAAATCTGTTGATTTTATAATTATATGCTCTGGAGGTTGACCCCCTCCTGGCTTTGGCCATAAACATGGCTGCTTGCTCAGAAAAGCCATCCTTAATTCTAGATTCCTTGACGACATCCACGCAGTCAATCTGAACATTGACGGATTGTTGTGAAGGGCCTTGCCCTGGAAGATAATATCGTCCATCAGAGGCAGAGGAACCGGATTGCAGACCAGAAGGTCCAGCAGATCCGTATACCATGATCGGCTTGGCCAATCCGGGGCGATCAGAAGCACTTGGCATTCCTCTTGTCTGATTTTCTGAAGAATTTTTGGAATCAGGATTGCTGGAGGGAATGCGTATGCATACATTCTCCCCCAGCTGATAGCTAACGCATCTGTTGCGAAAGCGCTTGGATCCGGAATCGGAGAGACGTACGTCGTCATCTTCGCATTCTTCTTCGTTGCGAACAAATCGATGTTGGGTTTCCCCCAATGGTCGAACAGACGATCCGCCACACATTGATTTAGTTGCCATTCCGTGGGTAAAACACTCATCCTTCGGCTCAATGAGTCTGCTAGCAGATTTAACCTTCCCGGAATATGAACTGCTTTCAAGGTAATCTGGTGATCCAGGCACCAACAAAGCAGTCTCCATGTCATCATACAGAGACTGGGCGACTTCGTTCCGCCCTGGCGGTTTATGTAAGTCACAACTGTTGAGTTGTCTGAACGAATAAGAACAATCTTGCCCTGAACTTTCTGTAAGAAATGTTCCAGGCCCAGGACTACTGCTCTTAGCTCCAGTAGATTTATATGTTCCTTTGACTGTTCCAGATTCCAAAGCCCTGATATCGTGGACTCTTCCAGGCAAGCTCCCCAGCCCTCCATCGATGCATCTGTATACACAGTCACCTGAGGGTGGGGAGGGGTTAGCATAACCCCCACCAAGAGATTCTCTGTGTCCAACCACCATTGCAGGTGATGAATCAGAGGCGCCAACACTGACACATTCGAGTCCAGCGAACCTGTACTCTGGGTCCATTGTGTCATGAGAAATAACTGGATCGGCCGCCTGCGTAAGGCGGCCTGAGGAATGACTGGTTCCAATGAAACCATCAACCCCAGCATTCTCAAGTAAACCCGTGCCAGGACATGACAACTGTCGCACACTGACTGAATTAATGAGATGAGTTTCTGAACTCTCTCCTGAGTAGGATAAACATATCCTGTCTCTAGATCGAAGAACATCCCCAGGTAAACAAACTTCTGGGATGGAGTCAGCTCTGATTTTGGGAAATTGATCATCCAGCCTAAGTCTGTGAGAGTTTTCAAAACAATCTCCAGACTGGCCGATAAACTTTCCCGGGTGTGTGCTTTCAACAGCCAGTCGTCTATGTACGTGTGGACTGCTATGCTTCTCCTGCGGAGGTATGCGGTGATCGCAAGAACCACACGGGTGAAAACCCGAGGAGCCGTGGAAATTCCGAAGGGTAGCACCCTGAATTCCCACTGTCTGCCCTGGAATGCAAATCTCAGGAAGCGACGGAAACTCCTGTGTACGGGGATGTGGAAATAAGCATCCTTCAAATCTATCGACGCTGTCCACATTCCCCTCTCTAACCCCGCCAACACCGAGCGCACAGTCTCCATCTTGAAACTGGGCGTCTCTATGAACTTGTTCAATGGCTTGAGGTTGAGAATTGGTCTCCATCCTCCGGTGTTCTTTGTTACTAAGAACAGGGTTGAATAGAAGTCCGGACACCTCTGTGCCGGCTGAATAGCTCCTTTTTGCATGAGGGAATTTATTTCCTCCTCGATACACAACCTTTGATCTGGATCTCTCGGATTTGGAGTCCAGATCGGCACTAGAGACAGTCGCGATGGCGGGCCTGTCATCCAATCGGGATGATACCCGACTGAAAACCATCGCAAGACTAAACGGTCCTGAGTTAACCGTTCCCACTCTTGCATGTGGTCGGCTAGCCGGCCTCCCACCGGTCCACCTAGGGATAGAGGTGGACATAAGGAGTGCAAGAGCGGCACTGTCTCCTTTGCCAGAAACACCGGCGTGGTTCTCACCGCGGTAACCGTCCCATCAGGAACGATTACCCTGCCCAGATCCTCGCGCGCCACGACCAGCACCGCGCGCACCTCGGTGCGCGGGCGGCTGCCTGGCTGACTGCGCCTGAGGAGCCTGCGCCCCCCTCGCTGCTGGCCGAATCGCACGCGGCCGAGGCCGACGCTGCGATGGTGGTTGGCCTCTGACCTGGCCACTACCACCTCGAGCCTGCAGGGGACGATACGCAGGGGGTGCGGTGCGAACGTTGGCACGACGAAGCACCTCAAACTGCTCGCGCAGCGCCCTCTGGTTATTGACCAGAGTAACCGTCTCCTGGAGGTGCCTACATCCCTCACCTCCAAAGAGACCAGGACCTGTCATAGGCGTACGTAGTAGCCTATTGTATAGGTCCTGGGATGGGCACAGATTATCCAAGGCAAAAGTGCGCCTTGCCCGGACACTCCTGGTCACCGCCCGCGTCATACAGTCCAGCGCCAGGTTGATACCATCCTGGATGGCTCGCTGAACTGTGACCGGACTTGGCTGGCGCGATGCGGATGCTGTTACTACCCCTTGTAACAGCTGGGAGACGTGGGACAGAGCGGCAATCGAAGCCCTCCCACTCTCCTCCGCATCACGCAACGCGGTATTTGCTGAACGCAACGCGTTCGAACACAAGACTCCCGTGTCAGAACGGGAGCCTGGCCGCGCATCCTCACCCAAAGCCGCGCGGTCATCCACGCTCGGCTTAGGTACCACACCGGTCCAGGGGCACGATCCGGCAACGCCTGGCCACCTCGCGCGGGGCCTTAGCGAGACGTCCACTCGACTTAATGGACGTCTCCGCCGCCTCGAACATGTCAACGACATGCTCTGCCAGCGGCAGAGAAGGCATAGCGTTAGCAGTAGGCTTACCAGCTAACCACGGCCTGTGATCACGCTGGCTAGCCGACTGCTCCACGGGCAGATCTGGTCTAACACTCACCAACCACTGGCAAGCGTCAGACCAATCCTCCTCCGTGGCTAGCTGCGAGCGCTCTACAAGACGGGGGCCTTCGTCTTCCTCCTGAGCGCAAGCAACAGAGCTTGACGGCGGATACGCTGATATCCCTGGCAAGCCAGGGAGAGCATGCGGGCCTGACAATACCGGCATGCTAATCTCACTGGCTTGACCAGGAGCAGGCGCCGTGGTAGAGCGCGGGGCATATACTGCCCCACCACGGCCCCGGCCAGCACCAGCGACACTCTCGGCAAGCCGAGGTATGCGGTAACGCTGGCCTTCAGCGCCCAGGGCCACAGTCTGAACCGTGGATTCTACCCCTGGGAGAGTAGAACCGTGGAATAAGGCGCCTGTATTCCCCGCGAGGGGTGCACAGACGTCATAATCCATGTCCACGTCCTCAGACGGCGACCCCAACAGGTAATCCTCATCCTCCTGGCCAGACAGATTAGACTCCGGGTCAGCAAAGAGAGCTAACCCGGACTGGCCAGGGAAGGTGCCATACGAGGTACTGGCACCCGCGGTGTGCGGATAGCCCTGGACTGATAAGCAGCCCGCGGGTTCCATCGACACCCGTCCACGGTCCCTATTGGGCGCGGCAATAAGCCTGCTGCCAGGGTCGTGGAACGCCCCCTCTAATGGGGCCACCTCTGAATCTTCAAACAACGGAAGCGTACTAAGGAACGGTGATTCAGAGGCGGGGATTACCTGCTCCGAAGCAGATGATGAGGCCAACAAAGGATTTGGTCCAGGAAGCATGCCACGAAGCAACTCTGGAACCAAATCCTTTATTGTCCTCCTCATCTCTCCCAACATCTCGGTCCGGAAGGCCTCCATGTCCACCGCGGACGAGGCCTTCCTCTTACCCTTCTTACTTACAACCTCTTTTTTCAGCTTCTTCTTCTCCTCCTCCACCACCTTGTCCTTCGCCTGCAAGCACAAGAATTCAGACATTAGCTCGCCCCCCCAGTGCTTACATATCTCGCAATTAAGCAAGGGACCACAGGGGCTACACTGAAAACAGAGATGAGGACCAAACTTGTCCCTCAAAAAACGTCCACAGGACGCACAACCAGGTCTCTGAAAAAGGCCAAAGGACGAGGAGTATGAGCAATCTAGTTAAGCTTAGAAACTCACCAACTCAAGAGAAGAAAAAATGATCATAAAGATCATAATTTATCAGAAAACCAGCTTCGGACAACTTTAATTGTTAATAAAGAGCAAGGCTGATTATGACGTCATTAATCCTATGATAGGAAAAAATCGATCCCCAACAAACATCCCAGTGCAAGGACGAATTGTATCTCTAACCAGAACATGTGCAGAATGGACATTTCGACTACACAAGCATCAGATATATACTGATAACAATGGCAAATACTGTTAATTATCTCCCTTTCCTCTAAATAATTAACATCACCTCATATCAATAATTAGATACCTGACACCTTGTCTAGACAAACCATCCAACCTGATGAACTGGAGCACTCCACCAACTGAACGCCTCTTAACTCTCTCCACCTCTAGGGGAAGGAATTGGATCAAGAGGGCAAAGTGAGAAGACCTTTATAATAGGCCTCCAACTCACTGGACATAAAATTTTTGGTTAGATAACCTAACAGTATTAGTAGGAAATGGAACCATGGTGGAGAGACACAAACCCTCTGCTGATGTCATGTCCATTATATTTCTTCACACAGACCTGTGGACATAAACACAAAGAGAGATTAGTCTTATATAGCACCTAGTTGAAATAAACCAACTAATCAAGGCGCTTATCACGTTTAGCGCGAGTCCCGGAAACACATTACAACGGGACAAAACTCGCTAATTTTACTAGAAGTCACCTGATTTAAAGGTCCTGGGCCCTCCTCTGGCGAAGTCACTCTTCCTGCCATCTTTATCAGGGATAAACACTTCTGAACTTTCACAAAAACACTTAGAATTGAGCCACGAAAAGCACTAGCACAAAAGCATGTGTAGACTCTCTGCCAATAAATTAGCAAAGAGGAAGTGCTAGTCTGCGCATGCGCGGTGGTGGGGCTGGCATCCGCCAGACTACGCTCTGACTCCCTGCCCAGTAGGGGCACCTAACTGTTTTAATCTGAGTGTTTATTGAGTGAAAGCCAATATTTAGCAATATCAAAAGTATTAGGGAGGTAAGTATACTCTTGATGTGAAATGGATGCGCCCAGGAGTCACGTTTTCGAGCGTTTTGGGCATATTCATTTTATTATTTCTCGGCAATGGAACAGTGTATTTCATATTTTTTTGCGGCAACTATTTCGGATTATAGTATATTTTTAGTTGACTTATTCCCGATTTTCACTGGAATTTCCCTTTAATGTTGACCCTTTAATGGCTAAATTTGTTCAATAAAATCCAAATATTTGTTTATTTATTTAATGTACATTTACAGGCACAGACAAGGTCAATCCCGAGAATATGCAACTGGAATAACTGTCTCAGTTCCCGAGCCAGTCATTAGTGGTAAATTTTCAAAAATACTTATCCCAGCCGGCAAATAGACATTCCCCAAGATCACTACAAGGGCCGCTTTTGGCTGACTTAGTCATGAAAGGGTTAATGTTGAATAATTGCAATTGATATTCTGGATAGCTTTTTGAGTTTTGCTTTTACCAAGATTACCAAGTAATCAGATTTTTCTTAAACGCAATTACTGGATGCTTGTTGAAGGGTTGTTTCAGTTTCTCCTGTAGGTTTTGATACTCATCTTTCAAGATTTTTCCGATTATAGGTCAGAATGAATGGAATTTTGTCATGTAGATCAGATAAGCCTGGGTCCGAGTTTATTCCCATTGGCCATTGTGTTTCGAGTTCTTTAATCTAAAATGATTCTTGAAATTTTCTTTGTTTATCAGTTTCTTCTGCCGTATCTGGAAGGGGTGGCTGGCTGTTCAATTGGTCAGGAAGATTAAAATGTTTGGCAACATGTGTGTCTTCCTCTAGCCTAATAACTGAAAGGTGCCAAGTTTCCCGCCATCTTAATGGCCATTTGGTTTCGACGACATACTGTTTTTGGCACAATTTGCATGATATTAGATAACATTTTCAGTCACAATCTAGATTAGACCGAAGTTAGAATTTGCTTTTGTTCTGAAAGCTCGTGAATGTATTTTGTTTTGAGAGAAATTTATCTAAATTACACCCTTTCTTTCCGCATTAACGAGATTCGCCTACACCTATAATCAGACGATTGTGAGAAATTTTGGTAGGCCAGTGATTTGAGGCATTATCTGGAATGGTTTCCAAGCCATCTATATGTTTCAGATTTGATTTTGCGCAAGAATCGTGAGGAGTAACCTCGTAGTTTGAGGGCTTTGAATAAGGTAGAGCACGCTGCTTCAAAGTTTTTCCTATCACTCAAATTCCTGTGAAAACGGATTATTTGCGATTTTACAATTCCTTTAAAAGTATGCGGCGGATGGAGATTTTTATGTGCAGTAGCTGATGCCAATCGGTTGGTTTGAAATACACTTTGTAGTCTAAGTAGCTCGTTGTTTCACACTTTAGACCTTTACATACAGTTACATCCAGAAAATCTATGGAAATCTCGACAATGTTTGCTTTTAATTTGATATTCGGATCATGATTGTTAAGAATTTCTAAAAAGTTTGTCAAAGTGCCTTTGTGTGTTGCCAAATCATGAAAATGTCATTAAGGTACCTGCGATAAATGGGGGGCTGTTTTGGACACTTTTTTAACGCTTCCTCCTCCCACTCTGCTACATAAATATTGGCAAAACATGGGATTTGCCCATCACACAGCCACAATATCGCCATCGAATTCAAAATAATTTCCCTTTAAGCTAATTTTTAATAGAGCTATTACTTCTCTGTCTGGCCTGTTTGTATCTGGGTAGTTCGCGATTGCTTTACGGATAGAATTTATACCCGTCTGGATGTGAATGTTTGTATACATCGATATCAAGCGTGCCCAGGAATGAATTAGGAGGTATCCAGGTCTGAGAGACCTGGGATAAGAAGTCTTCTGTGTTTTTCAAGATGGTGGGATGTCTATTGGCTGTAGATGATAGTCGCTGTATTCACTGATTCTATAGGATTCTGAACCACAAACTGAGATTATAGGTCGCCCGGGTGGTGACATCGGGTCCATCCACAAATCTATTGGTTTATGAGCTTTTGACAAAATATAGAGTCTGTGGTTTTGATTCAAGCTTAGCAAACAGATACTTATGTTACTTTTTGGTGATATTCTTGCTATCGAGCAGTTTTTGTAGAATCTCATTAAATTTGCTGCAATTATTTTGCCAAAGTGGTTTGTTTAGTTTCTGGTAATGCTTTGTGTTACGAAGTTGTTGTGCATTAAACGAAATCTAGGATTTCTTTTTTCACGAGAGAGTTGATACTTACCTCCCTAATACTTTTGATATTGCTAAATATTGGCTTTCACTCAATAAACACTCAGATTTAAAACAGTTAGGTGCCCCTACTGGGCAGGGAGTCAGAGCGTAGTCTGGCGGATGCCAGCCCCACCACCGCGCATGCGCAGACTAGCACTTCCTCTGACTAGATTATTGGCTGACACACATGCAACTATTAAGAGCCTGAAGACCGAGCCTCTGTGGGGTGGAGAGGCCGGGTCCGTATCTAGGGAGGTAAGTATCAACTCTCGCGTGAAAAAAGAAATCCTAGATTTCGTTTATTTCACTTCAAGAGTATACTTACCTCCCTAATACTTTTGATATTGCCAGAATTCGAAAGTGAATCTGGCGGGAGGGAGGCGAGGTCAAAAGACCAGCTCATCCCTATACGCTTTTCTGCGTTTAAGGCACTTAAACTTCTGAAACTGTAAGAAAAAACAGTCAGGATTTGACTAACCATCGGATAACACCACCGATGTATGAGAGATGACCGAATGTCATATGCGCTCCCCCCCCCCTCCTTCCTGGGAGGAAGAGTCGACTGACCTCAATGTCCTATACGCTCTCTACGTACAAGTGCCATGTACTACAGGACAGAGACGAAAAAGCTCCATTTTCGTAACTCTCAACAATGAACCACACAAATACACAAACCATCACCATATTAATAACGGGTAATCGTGACAATACAATCAACAACGGACAACACATGAACAAGACTGACCTTGTTGAAATGGCTGCTGACATCATCTTCCCATTGGTAAAGACTGATGCAGGCCCAAAAAAGTGGGTGTTTCCATAAATTAATTGTGAAATATATAAATAATGAGGAAAAACCTCCTCAAAAAATATAAACCGAGTTATTTTTTCAAAATCGACAAGGCGAGAGGATTAGAGGTGTCACGGAGATAATGGTCTGTAAAACTTGACTCACAGTGCCACTGAGCCACCGACATAATATCATCCACAGGGACCCCATTAAATAGGGCCGTGGATGTCACTACGCCGCGGACACTGTGAGCCTTGGCCACGTCAACCTGCTTCCCGGTGGCGGATTTATGGCAAAACTGAATGCATTCCACAATCCACCTGGAAATGGTGTCCTTAGAAGCCCTGCCATGGGGTTCAATATATGACAACCATAACGCTGACTGATCGGTGCGCCACTCCGCCGTACGTTGTTTGTACCGGCGCAGCGCCCGGACGGGACACCATGCTTTAGAATTAGGATCATATCTAGTTAAAGCAGGCAAAATAATAGGTTGACCTGGATATTTCAACGACTGATTTTTAGCCAAGAAATTAATCCTAGGTAGCAGCTTAAGGCCTTCCCCTGAAACCACAAAACGGTCATCCTCGGCTGATAAGGCATGAATTTCACTCCTACGCCTAGCCGAGGCCGCAGCAATTAAAAACACAGTCTTCAGTGTTAATAGTTTCATAGAAATGGAACTAAGTGGTTCAAAAGGCTTATCACCTAGTACTTGAAGCACTAGCGATAAACTCCAAGACGGAATCACAGGTGGATTCCTTGGTCTTAGATTGCCCATGCCTTTAATTAATACATTTAATGTATTTACTTCATCACTTCCCCTCTTAGCCAAGCAAGGAATAACAGACATTAATGCTGACTTATAACCAGCAATAGAGTTAGGCTTGAGGCTATAGGCATCATAGAGGTGACAGAGGAAATCAGCTACTACTTGAATAGATGAATCCATTGGATCAATACATCTTTTTGAGCACCATTCTGCAAATCTGTTGATTTTATAATTATATGCTCTGGAGGTTGACCCCCTCCTGGCTTTGGCCATAAACATGGCTGCTTGCTCAGAAAAGCCCTCCTTAATTCTAGATTCCTTGACAACATCCACGCAGTCAATCTGAACATTGACGGATTGTTGTGAAGGGCCTTGCCCTGGAAGATAATATCGTCCATCAGAGGCAGAGGAACCGGATTGCAGACCAGAAGGTCCAGCAGATCCGTATACCATGATCGGCTTGGCCAATCCGGGGCGATCAGAAGCACTTGGCATTCCTCTTGTCTGATTTTCTGAAGAATTTTTGGAATCAGGATTGCTGGAGGGAATGCGTATGCATACATTCTCCCCCAGCTGATAGCTAACGCATCTGTTGCGAAAGCGCTTGGATCCGGAATCGGAGAGACGTACGTCGTCATCTTCGCATTCTTCTTCGTTGCGAACAAATCGATGTTGGGTTTCCCCCAATGGTCGAACAGACGATCCGCCACACATTGATTTAGTTGCCATTCCGTGGGTAAAACACTCATCCTTCGGCTCAATGAGTCTGCTAGCAGGTTTAACCTTCCCGGAATATGAACTGCTTTCAAGGTAATCTGGTGATCCAGACACCAACAAAGCAGTTTCCATGTCATCATACAGAGACTGGGCGACTTCGTTCCGCCCTGGCGGTTTATGTAAGTCACAACTGTTGAGCTGTCTGAACGAATAAGAACAATCTTGCCCTGAACTTTCTGTAAGAAATGTTCCAGGCCCAGGACTACTGCTTTTAGCTCCAGTAGATTTATATGTTCCTTTGACTGTTCCAGATTCCAAAGCCCTGATATCGTGGACTCTTCCAGGCAAGCTCCCCAGCCCTCCATCGATGCATCTGTATACACAGTCACCTGAGGGTGGGGAGGGGTTAGCAAAACCCCCGGCAAGAGATTCTCTGTATTCAACCACCATTGCAGGTGGTGAATCAGAGGCGCCAACACTGACACATTCGAGTCCAGCGAACCTGTACTCTGGGTCCATTGTGTCATGAGAAATAACTGGATCGGCCGCCTGCGTAAGGCGGCCTGAGGAATGACTGGTTCCAATGAAACCATCAACCCCAGCATTCTCAAGTAAACCCGTGCCAGGACATGACGACTGTCGCACACTGACTGAATTAATGAGATGAGTTTCTGAACTCTCTCCTGAGTAGGATAAACATATCCTGTCTCTAGATCGAAGAACATCCCCAGGTAAACAAACTTCTGGGATGGAGTCAGCTCTGATTTTGGGAAATTGATCATCCAGCCTAAGTCTGTGAGAGTTTTCAAAACAATCTCCAGATTGGCCGACAAACTTTCCCGGGTGTGCGCTTTCAACAGCCAGTCGTCTATGTACGTGTGGACTGCTATGCTTCTCCTGCGGAGGTATGCTGTGATCGCAAGAACCACACGGGTGAAAACCCGAGGAGCCGTGGAAATTCCGAATGGCAACACCCTGAATTCCCACTGTCTGCCCTGGAATGCAAATCTCAGGAAGCGACAGAAACTCCCGTGGATGGGGATGTGGAAATAAGCGTCCTTCAAATCTATCGACGCCGTCCACATCCCTCTCTCCAACCCCGCCAACACCGAGCGCACCGTTTCCATCTTGAAACTGGGCGTCTCGATGAACTTGTTCAATGGCTTGAGGTTGAGAATCGGTCTCCACCCTCCGGTGCGTTTTGTTACTAAGAACAGGGTTGAATAGAAGCCCGGACACCTTTGTGCCGGCTGAATAGCTCCCTTTTGTACGAGGGAATTTATCTCCTCCTCGATACACAACCTTTGCTCTGGATCTCTCGGAATGGGAGTCCAGACTGGCACTAGAGACAGTCGCGACGGCGGGCCTGTCATCCACTCTGGATGATACCCGACGGAAAGCCATCGCAAGACTAAACGGTCCTGAGTTAACCGTTCCCACTCTTGCATGTGGTCGGCTAGCCGGCCTCCCACCGGTCCACCTAGGGACCGCGGTGGACACGAGGCATGCAAGAGCGGCACTGTCTCCGTCGCCATACACACCGGAGTGGTTCTTACCGCGGTAAGCATCCTGTCAGGACCGATAACCACGCCCAGATCCTCGCGCGCCCCGCCCCGCCCCGCGCGCACCTTGGTGCGCGGGCGGCTGCCTGGCTGACGGCGCCTGAGGAACCTGCGCCCCCCTCGCTGCAGGCCGAATCGCACGCGGCCGAGGCCGACGCTGCGACGGTGGCTGGCCTCTGACTTGGCCAGCACCACCTCGAGCCTGCAGGGGACGATACGCAGGGGCCGCGGCACGAACGTTAGCACGACGCAGCACCTCAAACTGCTCGCGCAGCGCCCTCTGGTTATTCACCAGGGTGACCGTCTCCTGGAGGTGTCGACATCCCTCACCTCCAAAAAGACCAGGACCCGTCATAGGCGTACGCAGTAGCCTATTGTACAGGTCCTGAGACGGGCACAGATTGTCCAGGGCAAACGTGCGTCTTGCCCGGACACTCCTGGTCACCGCCCGTGTCATACAGTCCAGCGCCAGGTTAATACCATCCTGGATGGTTCGCTGGACCGTGACCGGACTTGGCTGGCGCGATGCGGATGCCGTTACTACCCCCTGTAATAGCTGGGAGACGTGGGACAGAGCGGCAATCGAAGCCCTCCCACTCTCCTCCGCATCACGCAACGCGGTATTCGCCGAACGCAACGCGTTCGAGCACAAGACTCCCGTGTCAGAACGGGAGCCTGGCCGCGCATCCTCACCCAAAGCCGCGCGGTCATCCACGCTGGGCCTGGGTACCACACCGTACCGCTGGTAATCCAGGGGCACGATGCGACAACGCCTGGCCACCTCGCGAGGGGCCTTCGCGAGACGTCCACTCGACTTAATGGACGACTCCGCCGCCTTGAACATGTCAACGACATGCTCCGCCAGCGGCAGAGAAGGCATAGCGTTAGCAGTCTGTTTCCCAGCTAACCACGGCCTGTGATCACGCTGGCTAGCCGACTGCTCCACGGGCAGATCAGGCCTAATGCTCACCAACCACTGGCAAGCGTCATACCAATCCTCCTCCGTGGCTAACTGCGAGCGCTCTACAAGACGGGGTCCTTCGTCTTCCTCCTGAGCGCAAGCAGCAGAGCTTGACGGCGGGTACGCTGATACACCTGGCAAGCCAGGGAAAACATGCGGGCCTGACAGCACCGGCATGAGAATATCACTGGTTTGACCAGGAGCAGGCACCGTGGCAGAGCGCGGGGTATATATCGCCCCACCACGGGCCCGGCCAGCACCAGCAACACCCTCGGCAAGCCGAGGTATGCGGTACCGCTGGCCATCAGCAGCGCCCTGGGCCACCACCTGAGCCGCGGACTCTACTCCAGGGTGAGTAAAACCGTGGAATAAGCCGCCTGTATTCCCCGCGAGGGGTGCACAAACGTCTTCATCCATGTCCACGTCGTCAGGCGGCGACCCTAGCAGGTAATCCTCATCACCCTGGTCAGAAAGATTAGACCCCGGGTCAGCAAAGAGAGCTAACCCGGGCTGACCAGGAACGGTGCCATAGGAGGTACTGGCCACCGCGGCGTGCGGATACCCCTGGACTGATAAGCAGCCCGCGGGTTCCAGCGACAACCGTCCACGGTCCCCTATCGGCGCGGCAATAAGCCTGCTGCCAGGGTCGTGGAACGCCCCCTCTAATGGGGCCACCTCTGAATCGTCGAACAACGGAAGCGGTCTAAGGAAAACCGATCCAGAGGCGGGGATTACCTGCTCCGAAGCCGATGATGAGGACAGTAAAGGATTTGGTCCAGGAAGCATGCCACGAAGCAACCCTGGAACCAAATCCTTTATTGTCCTCTTCATCTCTCCCAACATCTCGGTCCGGAAGGCCTCCATATCCACAGCGGACGAGACCTTCCCCTTACCCTTCCTACTTACAACCTCTCGTTTCCGCTTCTTCTTCTTCGCCTCCTCTACCACCTTGTCCGTCGCCTGTAAGCAGCACAAGAATTCGGACATTAACTCGCCCCCCCAGTGCTTACATATGTCACAATTAACCAAGGGACCACAAGGGCTACATTGATAGCAACGATGAGGCCAGAACTTATCAGGTAGAAAACGTCCACAGGACGCGCAACCCAGTCCCTGAAACAGGGCAAAGGACAAGGAGTATGAGCAAACTAGTTAAGCTTAGACACTCAAACCAACTCAAAGAGAAGGAAACGATCATAAAGATCAATATACATCAGAAACCAGCATAGCGACTTGAATTGCTGATAAATACATAGCCAGGCTGATTATGACGTCATTAATCCCGTGACAGGAAAAATTCGATCCCAACAAAACATCCAAGTGCAAGGACGAATTGTATGCTGAATGGATACGTCGACTACACAACCATCAGATACATATAGATAACTCTTTTCTGGCAAAAATGTTAATTATCTCCCTTTGCTTACTATAATTAACATCACCACATTATCAATAACTAGATACCTGACACTTTGTATAGACAAACCATCCAACGTGACGAACCGGAGAACTCCACCATCTGCACGCCTCTTAACTCTCTCCACCTCATGGGGAAGGAATTGGATCAAGAGGGCAAAGTGAGAAGACCTTTATACTAGGCCTCCAACTCACTGGACATTAATTTTATCATTTGGTTAGATAACCTAACAGTGTTAGTAGGAAATGGAACCATGGTGGAGAGAAAACTAACTCTCTGCTGCTGTGATGCCGCCACCTAGCGTCATACAGACCTGTGGACATAAACAGAAAGAGAAATTAGTCATAGGTAGCACCGAGTTGACATAAACCAACTAACCAAGGCGCTTATCACGGTAACCGCGAGTCCCGGAAACACAATACACCGGGAAGAAAACTCGCTAATTTTACTAGAAGTCACCTGATTTAAAGGTCCTAAGTCCCCCTTTGGCGAAGTGTTCCTTCCTGCCATCCAAATCAGTGACTATCACTCCAAAATAACACCACTTAAACAGTTTAAGATTAAGGAAAAGCTATTGCACAAAAAGACATGTGTGATCTCTCTGCCAATAATCTAGCAAAGAGAAAGTGCTAGTCTGCGCATGCGCGGTGGTGGGGCTGGCATCCGCCAGACTACGCTCTGACTCCCTGCCCAGTAGGGGCACCTAACTGTTTTAAATCTGAGTGTTTATTGAGTGAAAGCCAATATTTAGCAATATCAAAAGTATTAGGGAGGTAAGTATACTCTTGAAGTGAAACATGCTTATAGTTCTCTTTAAGCATTATTACAGTCGCCGATCCTTTATCTGCAGGTTTGATGACAATTTCGCTGTTTTTAGACAATTCAATTAGAGCCTGGTGTTCCTGATGGGGTAAATTTGGTTGATCATTAGGAAATGTGGAATTTTGGACAGGGTCCGAAGAGTTCTATGCTTTCACCGATTGCTGGGTCAATGAGTTTTACGTGTGGTGCCAGCCAGTTTTTTTCAATGAATGGTGGAATGTTACTATTAGAGTTACGAAAGAATTTCCTTCCTGCATGATCGTGCTTATATGTCCAAGAGTAAGAGAGCAACAGCTTTCAGCACGTACCACATCTACGAACCTCCAAAATCTTGAGGCCTGCGCTTATTACTAAAGATAAGAAAATTTAACCAACATATATGATGACGACGGCAACGACGATTGCAGTGATGATGATGACGATGATGGCAGTGATGACGACGATGATGGCAGCGATGATGATGACGATGATGGGGAGCCTACATGAAGCTTAATTCCAAAGTGATTTTTATGTATTTTTACAAATTGTACTGGCTGTATGTTTTAGCCCTTTAACCCTCAAATTTATTCAGGAAAATTTATATTTTCTCATAGAAAATATCCATTTGCAGACCAAGAGAAGACTATTTTTGAAAATTTACCACTGGAATGACTGGGTCAGTTATCGAGCCAGTCATTCCAGTAGTCAATTTTCAAAAATAGTCTTTTCTTGGTCTGCAAATGGACATTTCTCAAGACCACTGTAGAAGTCATTTTTGGCTGATATGAGTGTTAAAGGGTTAATATTATGTATGCTTTAGGTTGTAATTTAAGACAAGGTGATGTATCGTTCATCTGTAATATAGGAATTTCAACTAGAAGGTTATTGCCTATAAGCAGTTTTGGCCAGAATTTTCACAAGAATATGGATGGGTCCTAACAAATTTGATTAAAATTGGTCCATTGGTCAGGAAGACATTTTTAATTTCTCATTACTTTATTATGGGAGTATGTGTCAGGAAAAAAATCCAAGATGGCTACCAAGTGGGAATCTGTTTATCCAAGTTTTTCAAGAGGCAAATTGGAAAATCAGCATACACAAAAACGTAAACAAAACCAATCCCAGCTTCAAAATCCATCAAATAAAAAATGTAAGTATGGCCGCCAAAATCTGATTGGTTGGTGGCAATGGTTTTTTTACGTATAAAAACCTTGAGCAAAGTTCAATGGCCATTAGTCCCTAATCATATCTACCAAATTTAGGCCCGATCCATTCAGTGGTTCTGGAGAACTCATTTTTGCGAAAACTAAGTCATTCAAGATGGCTGCCTAAGCATTTGGCCAAATTACTTTCCCTTGAACTCGGTTCAACTGTTGTCCTAGGTGATGTTTCATGAGTTTTGAATTGATCCCCCAAGCAGTGTCGGAGAAAATTGTTGGTGTCTAAAAATTAGCCAAAATCCAAGATGGCCACCATCCAAATTGGCCGATCGGCTTTGATTGAACAAACTTGGATCTCTATGCCCTAAGCATGCTTCCTGCCAAATACAATGGAAATCGTCTTATTGCTTCTCAAGAATGCATTTTAAATTTCCTATTGCTTTAGTATGGAAGTTTTTGGCAGGAAAATGATCCAAGATGGCTGCCAAACTATTTATCCAACAGTTTTCGAAAGTGACAAATTTGAAATGACCATACCCAAAAACCTATATAAAACTAATTTTTCGACTTTAAAACCATCAAATAAAAAAAATCACACTACATTTTGATTGATCCACAGCGCCCATTTTTTTTTACATCAACTACCCTTGAAAAAACCCTTTAGTGCCTAATATTGGCTTGATCTGTTCAAGGGTTGTGGAAAACTTGTTTTTTGCTAAAACTATGTCATCTGAGATGACTGCCGAAACATTTGGCCAATCATGTTCCCGCGAACAAACTTGGTTCAGCTGTTGCTCTACATGAGATTTGGATCGATCCTCCAAGTGGTTTAGGAGATTTTTAAAGATGTTTTAAAAAATCAGCTAAAATTCCAGATGGGCACTGGCCAAACTGGCCGATCGGCTTCCTTTGAACAAACTTTCTCTATGGCAAATAGGATTGAATTCTGCCCAGTAGTTCTCGGGAAAACATTTTAAATTTCACATTGCTTTACTATGGGAGATTTTGGCGGGAAAATGATCCAAGAGGGCCGCCAAGCCATTTAACCGACGGTTTCAAAACTGGCAAATTTGAAATCAGTATAGTACAAAATCTATATAAAACCAATTTCGGCTTCAAATCCATCAAATAAAAAAATCAAGTATGGCCACCAAACACGCTACATTTTGATTCATCCACCGCTGCCATGTTTATTGATGCATTAAGAAACTAGAGGATGTGACCTGCACATAGGCACCAACACTCCCAACCTCCAAGTCAAATAGTTTCAAAATATTCAACAGCTTACCTGTAGCTACCTTGAAATTTGGATTCTTGGAATTCAGGATTCAAAGTGGAATGGAACTTAGCCAGCTAGCGATGAAAATAAATTCTTCTGAAACATTTAATGGTAAAAATATTTATGATTTTGCTTAGGGAATGTCCATGACAAGAAATTATTTTTGGAAATTTATCACTGGAATGGGTTATTGAGACAGTCATTCCAGTGGTAAATTTTCAAAAATACTGTTATCTTTGCCTGTACATGGGTATTGCTCAAGACCACAGAAAGGCTGATTTTGGCCGATGACCATTAACTGAATTTTTGCAGACTACATTTTCCATGGGGTTTAACACTGGACATGCTGAATATTTTAGAAATAATTTGACTGAAAGTTGTTGGTGGCTTAGCCACCAACAACTTTTAGTCAAATTGTTTTCAAAATATTCAGCATGGCTAGAGCTATTGTTCATTGAATTATTGTCTGGTGGCTTGCAGCACTAACACAGTGTTAATAGGACTGCACTGGCAGAGACGAGAAACAAATTCTCCCAACGTACCATTCTCGAGAGCTTGCTTCAAGACTAAGCGATTTTGAACTACATTGTTTAAATCCACTGGTCTGGTGAGAAGGTCATACTTCCATAGCATGAGATCCCGGGGAACACTAGTCACGCACTCACGGAGCGTGTAGCCTATGTCATGCATCAGATCTACTATCACAGCTGATTCTGTAATATAAGGTATTATAAAACTGATCTGTAGATCGTAATAACCATGGACAAAAGAAATATCATGCGAAATAGAGCAATGCCACACATTTACACACATACATGCACATATTCATGCTCACGCACACAGTTGCACGCACAGACACATAGACCTAGATGCCACATACCAATAGGCACACAAACACACACATACTTGCATGTACTAGCGCTCACACACGCACACGCACACATGCATGCAAAAACACACAGTTGCATGCACAGACACACACATACTTGCATGTACTAGCGCTCACACACGCACGCACACACGCATGCAAAAACACACAGTTGCATGCACAGACACACACATACCTAGACGCAGTGTACCAATACACAGGCAAAAGCGTGCGTGCACGCACACAGGCCCCCACCACTACCCTCTGTTACTGATAATGATTACCAGAAGCTGCCTGAGCAAAGCTGTAACTTGGCGCATGCACGCGCACGCACGCAGATGCACACACACACGCACGCACACACATACACACTGCAGCAACATCAACCCTTTAACACTCAAATTTATTCAAGAACATTTAAATTTTTTCATAGAAAATGTCCATTTACAGACCAACAGAAGAATATTTTATTTTATTTCCACTGGAATGACTGGCTCGGTTATCGAAAATAGTCTTCTCTTGGTCTGCAAATGGACATTTCTGAAGATCGCTGTAGACGACGTTTTTGGCTGCTATGAGTGTTAAAAGGTTATACTGAGTATCAGTGAATGAGAGTGCTAAGCCCACGCTTCTCACCATATGATAGTTTACAAAATCACTATTTAACCCTTTAATGGTAAAATTTTGTCAAGAAAATTTTAATATCTGCATATTGAATGTCGATTTACAGGCCAAGATAATGAAATTTTTGAATATTTATCACTGGAATGACTGGCTCGGTTATCAAGCCAGTCATTCCAGTGATAAATGTTCAAAATTTGAATTCTCTTGGCCTATAATTGGACATTCCACAAGACCATAACAGACGGCGGTTTCGGCCGGCTTGACCATTAAAGGGTTCAGAAGCTCCTCATGTGTATAACCCGCACTCCTGCTGGCTTGACCTTTTCTCCCTTAGAATATATCAAACTACTACCCTTTACTGGTCAAGCCGGGTAAAGTAGAAAATAGGCATTTGCCTTGAATAATGTCAATTTGTAAGAGAAGACTATTTTTGAGAATTCATGACAAAAATGAGTGGCTCAATAACCGAGGTAGTCATTTCAGTGGTAAATTAAAAAAAATTGTCTTCTTTTGGCCTGCAAAAAGACATTCAATGTGTAACTATTTTGAAAGAATTTTACCATTAAAGGGGTAATTTTACAATATAGACATATTTCTTTTCAATTAGATTAAATGACATTTTAGGGCATCTAATTTCAAACATTGTCAGGCAAGAGGATGAAATACTCTCACTCAAACACTCCTGTAATTAAATAATAGTTTAACACCATATCATGCTGATGTAGAAATATCATTACAGAGTAGGAAAAAGACATGTTTACATTTTGAAATTATTGTTGCTGAAAGCTGTTGTTGTCTTAGAAACAGCAAACGACTTATGGAAACATTGTTTCCAAAATATACACAGTGGTAGAGGTTCCGGTTAACATTATCCCTTTAACACTCAAGCCAGTCCAAAATGCCTTTTGCAGTGGTCTTGGCTAATGTCGATTTGCGGACCAACAGCACACTATTTTTTAACATTTACCACTGGAATGACTGGCTCGATAACCGAGCCAGTCATTCCAGTGGTAAATTTTCAAAAATAGTCTGCTGTTGGTCTGCAAATGGACATTTTCTATGAAAAAATAGAATTTTTTAAAACAAATTCAAGGGTTAAAGCGCTAAGCAGTAATATCTTCCAGTTCAATTATGTACAAAATATTCATGTTACGGTATGTCCGAGGTGTACTGTACCAAGAGGTGAGAGTTTGAGTATAAAGGGTCTCCGTTCAAGCAATGAGTGTAGATACTGGTAAATCTTCTGATAGTTCACAAAGTGTGCTGGATCTGATGATGGAGCGGGTACAGCCCTCGGCTCAAAGTTACTAATTATAGACATTGTCTAGAAATAATAATAATACCGGGTAATAATAATAATAATAATAATAATAAAAGCAATTAGAGATTGGCCACCCTTATCCTCCTGGTCTTTCTCACATTGTAAGTTTTCAGATGCTCCAGGTTTATTCGGATCACACCAAAATTTCTGGAATCCTAGTGTATGATCACGGGCTCTCCTGTGCTACAAAGTTAGCCTAATTGGACCAGTAGTTTCCGAGATAATCATAGAGCCAGAATATGATTCAATTTGGACCCACGTTTTTCTATCCGGATCACAGCCAAAGTCTGGAATTCCTAGTTGATAATAAGTTTCTTTTGTTGTGTTAAAATTTGAGCCCGATCGGATCAGTAATTTATTTAATACATCTCTGGACGCAGACAGACAGACATGAGACACATGCACGCACACACGCACGCACGCATGCACGCACGCACGCACGCACGCACACACACACACACACACTAAACGAAATCTAGGATTTCTTTTTTCACGAGAGAGTTGATACTTACCTCCCTAATACTTTTGATATTGCTAAATATTGGCTTTCACTCAATAAACACTCAGATTTAAAACAGTTAGGTGCCCCTACTGGGCAGGGAGTCAGAGCGTAGTCTGGCGGATGCCAGCCCCACCACCGCGCATGCGCAGACTAGCACTTCCTCTGACTAGATTATTGGCTAACACACATGCAACTATTAAGAGCCTGAAGACCGAGCCTCTGTGGGGTGGAGAGGCCGGGTCCGTATCTAGGGAGGTAAGTATCAACTCTCTCGTGAAAAAAGAAATCCTAGATTTCGTTTATTTCACTTCAAGAGTATACTTACCTCCCTAATACTTTTGATATTGCCAGAATTCGAAAGTGAATCTGGCGGGAGGGAGGCGAGGTCAAAAGACCAGCTCATCCCTATACGCTTTTCTGCGTTTAAGGCACTTAAACTTCTGAAACTGTAAGAAAAAACAGTCAGGATTTGACTAACCATCGGATAACACCACCGATGTATGAGAGATGACCGAATGTCATATGCGCTCCCCCCCCCCCCCCCCCCTCCTTCCTGGGAGGAAGAGTCGACTGACCTCAATGTCCTATACGCTCTCTACGTACAAGTGCCATGTACTACAGGACAGAGACGAAAAAGCTCCATTTTCGTAACTCTCAACAATGAACCACACAAATACACAAACCATCACCATATTAATAACGGGTAATCGTGACAATACAATCAACAACGGACAACACATGAACAAGACTGACCTTGTTGAAATGGCTGCTGACATCATCTTCCCATTGGTAAAGACTGATGCAGGCCCAAAAAAGTGGGTGTTTCCATAAATTAATTGTGAAATATATAAGTAATGAGGAAAAACCTCCTCAAAAAATATAAACCGAGTTATTTTTTCAAAATCGACAAGGCGAGAGGATTAGAGGTGTCACGGAGATAATGGTCTGTAAAACTTGACTCACAGTGCCACTGAGCCACCGACATAATATCATCCACAGGGACCCCATTAAATAGGGCCGTGGATGTCACTACGCCGCGGACACTGTGAGCCTTGGCCACGTCAACCTGCTTCCCGGTGGCGGATTTATGGCAAAACTGAATGCATTCCACAATCCACCTGGAAATGGTGTCCTTAGAAGCCCTGCCATGGGGTTCAATATATGACAACCATAACGCTGACTGGTCGGTGCGCCACTCCGCCGTACGTTGTTTGTACCGGCGCAGCGCCCGGACGGGACACCATGCTTTAGAATTAGGATCATATCTAGTTAAAGCAGGCAAAATAATAGGTTGACCTGGATATTTCAACGACTGATTTTTAGCCAAGAAATTAATCCTAGGTAGCAGCTTAAGGCCTTCCCCTGAAACCACAAAACGGTCATCCTCGGCTGATAAGGCATGAATTTCACTCCTACGCCTAGCCGAGGCCGCAGCAATTAAAAACACAGTCTTAAGTGTTAATAGTTTCATAGAAATGGAACTAAGTGGTTCAAAAGGCTTATCACCTAGTACTTGAAGCACTAGCGATAAACTCCTCGACGGAATCACAGGTGGATTCCTTGGTCTTAGATTGCCCATGCCTTTAATTAATACATTTAATGTATTTACTTCATCACTTCCCCTCTTAGCCAAGCAAGGAATAACAGACATTAACAAATCGATGTTGGGTTTCCCCCAATGGTCGAACAGACGATCCGCCACACATTGATTTAGTTGCCATTCCGTGGGTAAAACACTCATCCTTCGGCTCAATGAGTCTGCTAGCAGGTTTAACCTTCCCGGAATATGAACTGCTTTCAAGGTAATCTGGTGATCCAGACACCAACAAAGCAGTTTCCATGTCATCATACAGAGACTGGGCGACTTCGTTCCGCCCTGGCGGTTTATGTAAGTCACAACTGTTGAGTTGTCTGAACGAATAAGAACAATCTTGCCCTGAACTTTCTGTAAGAAATGTTCCAGGCCCAGGACTACTGCTTTTAGCTCCAGTAGATTTATATGTTCCTTTGACTGTTCCAGATTCCAAAGCCCTGATATCGTGGACTCTTCCAGGCAAGCTCCCCAGCCCTCCATCGATGCATCTGTATACACAGTCACCTGAGGGTGGGGAGGGGTTAGCAAAACCCCCGGCAAGAGATTCTCTGTATTCAACCACCATTGCAGGTGGTGAATCAGAGGCGCCAACACTGACACATTCGAGTCCAGCGAACCTGTACTCTGGGTCCATTGTGTCATGAGAAATAACTGGATCGGCCGCCTGCGTAAGGTGGCCTGAGGAATGACTGGTTCCAATGAAACCATCAACCCCAGCATTCTCAAGTAAACCCGTGCCAGGACATGACGACTGTCGCACACTGACTGAATTAATGAGATGAGTTTCTGAACTCTCTCCTGAGTAGGATAAACATATCCTGTCTCTAGATCGAAGAACATCCCCAGGTAAACAAACTTCTGGGATGGAGTCAGCTCTGATTTTGGGAAATTGATCATCCAGCCTAAGTCTGTGAGAGTTTTCAAAACAATCTCCAGATTGGCCGACAAACTTTCCCGGGTGTGCGCTTTCAACAGCCAGTCGTCTATGTACGTGTGGACTGCTATGCTTCTCCTGCGGAGGTATGCTGTGATCGCAAGAACCACACGGGTGAAAACCCGAGGAGCCGTGGAAATTCCGAAGGGCAACACCCTGAATTCCCACTGTCTGCCCTGGAATGCAAATCTCAGGAAGCGACAGAAACTCCCGTGGATGGGGATGTGGAAATAAGCGTCCTTCAAATCTATCGACGCCGTCCACATCCCCCTCTCCAACCCCGCCAACACCGAGCGCACCGTTTCCATCTTGAAACTGGGCGTCTCGATGAACTTGTTCAATGGCTTGAGGTTGAGAATCGGTCTCCACCCTCCGGTGCGTTTTGTTACTAAGAACAGGGTTGAATAGAAGCCCGGACACCTTTGTGCCGGCTGAATAGCTCCCTTTTGTACGAGGGAATTTATCTCCTCCTCGATACACAACCTTTGCTCTGGATCTCTCGGAATGGGAGTCCAGACTGGCACTAGAGACAGTCGCGACGGCGGGCCTGTCATCCACTCTGGATGATACCCGACGGAAAGCCATCGCAAGACTAAACGGTCCTGAGTTAACCGTTCCCACTCTTGCATGTGGTCGGCTAGCCGGCCTCCCACCGGTCCACCTAGGGACCGCGGTGGACACGAGGCATGCAAGAGCGGCACTGTCTCCGTCGCCATACACACCGGAGTGGTTCTTACCGCGGTAAGCGTCCTGTCAGGACCGATAACCACGCCCAGATCCTCGCGCGCCCCGCCCCGCCCCGCGCGCACCTTGGTGCGCGGGCGGCTGCCTGGCTGACGGCGCCTGAGGAACCTGCGCCCCCCTCGCTGCTGGCCGAATCGCACGCGGCCGAGGCCGACGCTGCGACGGTGGCTGGCCTCTGACTTGGCCAGCACCACCTCGAGCCTGCAGGGGACGATACGCAGGGGCCGCGGCGCGAACGTTAGCACGACGCAGCACCTCAAACTGCTCGCGCTGCGCCCTCTGGTTATTCACCAGGGTGACCGTCTCCTGGAGGTGTTGACATCCCTCACCTCCAAAAAGACCAGGACCCGTCATAGGCGTACGCAGTAGCCTATTGTACAGGTCCTGAGACGGGCACAGATTGTCCAGGGCAAACGTGCGTCTTGCCCGGACACTCCTGGTCACCGCCCGAGTCATACAGTCCAGCGCCAGGTTAATACCATCCTGGATGGTTCGCTGGACCGTGACCGGACTTGGCTGGCGCGATGCGGATGCCGTTACTACCCCCTGTAACAGCTGGGAGACGTGGGACAGAGCGGCAATCGAAGCCCTCCCACTCTCCTCCGCATCACGCAACGCAGTATTCGCCGAACGCAACGCGTTCGAGCACAAGACTCCCGTGTCAGAACGGGAGCCTGGCCGCGCATCCTCACCCAAAGCCGCGCGGTCATCCACGCTGGGCTTGGGTACCACACCGTACCGCTGGTAATCCAGGGGCACGATGCGACAACGCCTGGCCACCTCGCGAGGGGCCTTCGCGAGACGTCCACTCGACTTAATGGACGACTCCGCCGCCTTGAACATGTCAACGACATGCTCCGCCAGCGGCAGAGAAGGCATAGCGTTAGCAGTCGGTTTCCCAGCTAACCACGGCCTGTGATCACGCTGGCTAGCCGACTGCTCCACGGGCAGATCAGGCCTAACGCTCACCAACCACTGGCAAGCGTCATACCAATCCTCCTCCGTGGCTAACTGCGAGCGCTCTACAAGACGGGGTCCTTCGTCTTCCTCCTGAGCGCAAGCAGCAGAGCTAGACGGCGGGTACGCTGATACACCTGGCAAGCCAGGGAAAACATGCGGGCCTGACAGCACCGGCATGACAATATCACTGGTTTGACCAGGAGCAGGCACCGTGGCAGAGCGCGGGGTATATATCGCCCCACCACGGGCCCGGCCAGCACCAGCAACACCCTCGGCAAGCCGAGGTATGCGGTACCGCTGGCCATCAGCAGCGCCCTGGGCCACCACCTGAGCCGCGGACTCTACTCCAGGGTGAGTAAAACCGTGGAATAAGCCGCCTGTATTCCCCGCGAGGGGTGCACAAACGTCTTCATCCATGTCCACGTCGTCAGACGGCGACCCTAGCAGGTAATCCTCATCACCCTGGTCAGAAAGATTAGACCCCGGGTCAGCAAAGAGAGCTAACCCGGGCTGACCAGGAACGGTGCCATAGGAGGTACTGGCCACCGCGGCGTACGGATACCCCTGGACTGATAAGCAGCCCGCGGGTTCCAGCGACAACCGTCCACGGTCCCCTATCGGCGCGGCAATAAGCCTGCTGCCAGGGTCGTGGAACGCCCCCTCTAATGGGGCCACCTCTGAATCGTCGAACAACGGAAGCGGTCTAAGGAAAACCGATCCAGAGGCGGGGATTACCTGCTCCGAAGCCGATGACGAGGACAGTAAAGGATTTGGTCCAGGAAGCATGCCACGAAGCAACCCTGGAACCAAATCCTTTATTGTCCTCTTCATCTCTCCCAACATCTCGGTCCGGAAGGCCTCCATATCCACCGCGGACGAGACCTTCCCCTTACCCTTCCTACTTACAACCTCTCGTTTCCGCTTCTTCTTCTTCTCCTCCTCTACCACCTTGTCCGTCGCCTGTAAGCAGCACAAGAATTCGGACATTAACTCGCCCCCCCAGTGCTTACATATGTCACAATTAGCCAAGGGACCACAAGGGCTACATTGATTGCAAAGATGAGGCCAGAACTTATCATGTAGAAAACGTCCACAGGACGCGCAACCCGGTCCCTGAAACAGGGCAAAGGACAAGGAGTATGAGCAAACTAGTTAAGCTTAGACACTCAAACCAACTCAAAGAGAAGGAAAACGATCATAAAGATCAAAATACATCAGAAACCAGCATAGCGACTTGAATTGCTGATAAATACATAGCCAGGCTGATTATGACGTCATTAATCCCGTGACAGGAAAAATTCGATCCCAACAAAACATCCAAGTGCAAGGACGAATTGTATGCTGAATGGATACGTCGACTACACAACCATCAGATACATATAGATAACTCCTTTCTGGCAAAAATGTTAATTATCTCCCTTTGCTTCTTACTATAATTAACATCACCACATTATCAATAACTAGATACCTGACACTTTGTATAGACAAACCATCCAACGTGACGAACCGGAGAACTCCACCATCTGCACGCCTCTTAACTCTCTCCACCTCAAGGGGAAGGAATTGGATCAAGAGGGCAAAGTGAGAAGACCTTTATACTAGGCCTCCAACTCACTGGACATTAATTTTTCATTTGGTTAGATAACCTAACAGTGTTAGTAGGAAATGGAACCATGGTGGAGAGAAAACTAACTCTCTGCTGCTGTGATGCCACCACCTAGCGTCATACAGACCTGTGGACATAAACAGAAAGAGAAATTAGCCTTAGGTAGCACCGAGTTGACATAAAGCAACTAACCAAGGCGCTTATCACGGTAAACGCGAGTCCTGGAAACACAATACACCGGGAAGAAAACTCGCTAATTTTACTAGAAGTCACCTGATTTAAAGGTCCTAAGTCCCCCTTTGGCGAAGTGATCCTTCCTGCCATCCAAATCAGTGACTATCACTCCAAAATAACACCACTTAAACAGTTTAAGATTAAGAAAAAGCTATTGCACAAAAAGACATGTGTGATCTCTCTGCCAATAATCTAGCAAAGAGGAAGTGCTAGTCTGCGCATGCGCGGTGGTGGGGCTGGCATCCGCCAGACTACGCTCTGACTCCCTGCCCAGTAGGGGCACCTAACTGTTTTAAATCTGAGTGTTTATTGAGTGAAAGCCAATATTTAGCAATATCAAAAGTATTAGGGAGGTAAGTATACTCTTGAAGTGAAAACACACACACACACACACACACACACACACACACACACACACACACACACAATACCCTCTTCCCATTACAGAGTGACTGTAATAATGACAATGAATGTGACAAATTTTAACATGAAATGGCAATTCATGAGATCCTGGCTATCAATGCCCCAGACTAGCGAAACACGCCACATTTAACATTCTAACCTGTGCATTTTGATACAGTACTTAAAGTCAATGGACCTTTCCAGTCTATCCATCCATCATATGACGTCATAATCCACAAGGTGATGTGTAGAATGACGTCATAAATGACATAGATAAGAATGTCATGAATATATAATTGAAGACAGACTAAGTGTTCTTGTATGAATTGTATGTCTTTACTACTTAACAAAGATTCTGTTCAATATTTTGAAACTAATTTGACTGAGAGCACCCAGTCAAATTGGTTTCAAAATATTCAACGGCTTACCTGTATAGCTTTCTGTAAATTTATAGTCAGGGTGTCCATGGATCAATCGATCCCAACATGAGCGAGGTGTGGGTGGAGCTTAGCTAGATATGGGCGGGGCATAGCTAAAACGGGAAAGGTACATTATGGTATTTAAAACGAACCCGTGCAAGCATGGTCGAATGATCTTCGTGCTCATAAGACACCAGCGTATTAGCCATATCAAGCCATGTCTGTAAGACAAAATGAAGAACAGGCTCAGCATATTAGCAATATCAATGAAAGATGCTGCATCATGGGGAACATAGATTTCCAGTCCTTCTGCAAGCTATGAATTCGTAGATCAAAGAAGCCTTGACAAAAAGACTACTTTTATACAATGCAACGCCGATGGCCAGACAGCGTAATTTCCAATGATGCACTATACAAGATGTGTAATACATCGCCCAGCAAAGATGGTCCATGATGGGCCATGTGCTAAGGATGCCAGAAGACATACCAGCAGCCTTGGAATTCGCCCCACTGGGAGCCAGCAAATACAAAGTCAGGAGAGGACGTCACTGCATAAATCTGCTAAGCGTGCTACGAGGTGGGAGTAGTTCATCAATGGTTTCTTTTCATCGTCTATGAAGTCCACATTGCTGACATATTCCATCTGTAGCCGCATACTCAGTATTGACACTGGGGGGGGTTGGTCTTGTGAAACTTTCCCGCACGGATTTCAATGCAGCAGCAAGGTAACAGGTGAAAAGCACCGGAGATAGACCATTTCACTGTGGGGAGCCGATTGATGTCTCAAACTCTACAGACTTCACTTGTACTCTCAGCTTGGTGTCTGCAAGCAGTAGTCTCACTAGTCGTAGCTCATCTTCATTGCAACTGGCCTGGCATAGTAAATCTAAGATCTTTGAGCGTTTAATTGTGGCGAAGGCTTGTGACATGTCAATGCCCATTTTGTGGAAATCCCAGTGTTTGGACATGACTACCAACATAAGCATGCATTGAGCCCATACAATGTCTACGCATCTGCATCCATGTTTGAAGCCACTTTGACATGATCTGGTGAAGTCATCGATCTTGTCTCGGATGCGGCATAAAGTAACATTGGATAGGATTTTCTGTATGCTGTTGAGGAGTGCAATGGGCCGCAGATTGGCTGGGGCAAGGTGGCTTCTTGGGCTTGGGTAGCGCGATAAGGGTGCCTTGTCCTACAGCATCGATGGGAAGGTGGTGCATAAAAGCTGAATTGATTAGGTGTGTGATTGGCTTTGAGATAATGTCACTTACATATTTGAATAGTTCATGCCATCAGGTCCAGATGCACGTCCATTTTTCAGGGCTTTAGTGAACTGTTCCTTAAGCCATTCTCGAATCATCTAGGCTTTACCCTGGTCAGTCCCAATGAAGTGTCCTTCAGAGTTGTGTATAGTGAGTGGTGGTGTGTGGTCAGTAACTCTCAGGGCTCGGGCTGCCCGAAACATTTTGTGACAGTCATCCGTGGCAGTGATTTCATCTGCTAGGTAGGCTGCTTGCTGAATGGATCTTTTAAGAGTTCGCAAATGCGGCGCAGAATGCTATTGCGCTACCGTCGCAGTTTGGTGCAGTCTTCACTTTGGCCACTTTGATAGATGTGCAGCTGTAACGTTTTCTTCTCTGCTGACAGTTTTACTACAAGAGGGTCGTCAGTATGCCTAGTTCGGTTGTTTTTAAGAACACCTATGGTCCTGGTAATGACTCCATAGATTTCAGTATTTTGGTTACGGTTTCGTTTGGATCGGAGCTGACATCGATGTTAGCTCTCTGCTTTCAGAGGGCCCCTTTGCATGACATTATTATAAATATTAGTATGCATTAATAGTATATTAAGCCCTTTAACCCTCATATCAGCCAGAAATGGCTTTTGCAGTGATCTTGAGAAATGTCCATTTGCAGACCAAGAGAAGACTATTTAGAAAATTTACCACTGGAATGACTGGCTCGATAACCGAGCCAGTCATTCCAGTGGTAAATTTATAAAACAAGTTCGAGGGTTAAAAGGTTAAATTGTAATAAAAATATTGAAAATTTCCAAAATTTATTTTACGTTGCAAACAATTTCGCTTTACATTGTTTTAAGCTGTACTGTAGATGATTGAGGTTCACAAGCAATGCTAGTCCTTGTAAGTCTGTACTAGTCTTGTTTTACAGGGCTAGGCTTTATTTCAAGCTATGGCTTGTACGTAAACCATGAGGCTAATAATACACTCACATCAATAGGAGCTTTCCGCATCGCCTTTCCTTCTTCTTCCTTCATCGTTACTAAAACAAAGTAATTTTACACATAAGCAAATTCTTATTTAACTTGTCTCACTGATGCAAGCCACCAGACAATAATTAAAATGGGCAATAACTCTGGGTGTGCTGAATATTTTGAAAACAATTTGACTGAAAGTTGTTGGTGGCCTAGCCACCAACAACTTTCAGTCAAATTGTTTTCAAAATATTCAGCATATTCAAAGTTAAACCCAATGGAAAATGTAGTCTGCAGAAATTCATGCCCAGGCAGACAGGTAATATTCATCCATCCATCCATCCATCCATCACACTTGTAGCAACAGATATCTAACCCTTCACTGGTCAAGTCAGCCAAAAACCGCCTCTGCAGTGGTCTCGAAGATTGCCTATAATCTGCGGCCCAAGAGATATTCTTATGAAATTTCCAATTAAATGACTGGCTCAATAATCAAGCCAGTCACTCCAGTGGTAAATTATCAAACGTCATCTTTTCTTGTCTTGCAAATGGACATTAATTAAGAAATTTTTTTTAATTTCTTAACCCTTACCGCTCTGATGTCAATATTCTATCTTTTACTGGGTCAATAGCAAAGAAACTGGTGTACATTGTAAAACAATTTTGGTGGAATATGTTGCTGTCTACAACAGCAACATCGTCCACCAAATTTGTTGAAAAATTACTACCATCTTTTAATTTAATTTTAAAATTTGACATTTTGACATCAGATTGGTAAGAGTGAACCAATCTTGACCACTAAAGTATTAAGTATACCATCTGACACAAGCATTTAATTTAAAGTTGTCCAGGATAAAAACAAAATTAACCACAATTTTAGTGGATTCTCCTGCCCATCCTGAAGACAATGGACCTTTCCAAGTTTATCCATCGATCATATGACGTCATAATCAACTAAGTGACGTGTATGCTGACATCATAATCATGATGTTATGAATGATTCGAAATAGTCCGTCTTTAACGCTTAATAATCCGACATGTTGTACGAATTGCTATTTAATAAACATGCTGTTGAATACTTTGGGAAGTCACAGCACCCAGTTGAATTAGTTTCAAAATATTCAACAGCTTACCTGCAGTTTTCTGGAAATTGACAGTAAGGGGAAGCGCTGTGCGGGTGGAGCTTAGATAGAGATGGGTGGGGCATAGCTAAAACCGGAAAGGTCAATTTTCGCGTAATGTTCATACCACCACATACCTTTAGCCAAAGATCTATGTAACCTTGGTGACCACACATGGAAGAGTGTTAAGAATACATACTGGAGGACAGCAATGGATGGATCTGATCTGTCACTCAGGTATCTGACATCATAATCAAATATGTCACATATTAGCTGATGTTACAATGATAATGTTTTATAGGTCCTTCATGAAAATTGAAAACTCTGTCATGAAGTGTATGAACTGTATGTCTTTGATGAATTTACAATTTAATAAACATTCTGTTGAATATTTTGAAAACTAATTTGAGTAGGAACCGAGTTTTAAAATATTTAACAAATGTTTATAGTAATTAGCGACCTACAATCTGGGACTTCACGTTTCCACATTTTAACCCTTTAATGGTCAAATTTTGTTTAGAAAATTTAAATATCTGCCTATTGAATGTCTATTTACAGGGCAAGAGAATACAATTTTTGAAAATTTATCACTGGAATGACGGGCTCGCTTATCGAGCCAGTCATTCCAGTGGTAAATTTTCAAAAAATAGTATTCTCTTGGCCTGTAAATGGACATTCCACAAGACCATAACAGAGGCCGGTTTTGACAGGTATGACCATTAAAGGGTTAAATATGACTAATGATAAGATTCCAACTTTCATTAATCAATTTCTTTCTATATATTGAAAATAATACTATAGTACACCTAAGTAAAAACTTAACATGAATGAATCTATCTTATAACTTGAGTTCTCATCAAAGGGTGGAATCCTGTTTTAGCTATGACCCGCTCATCTCTAGCTAAGCTATACCCACACTTTGCCAGTGTTGGCACCAATCGATCCCTGAACTCCCTGACTATCAATTTCCATAAAACTATACAGGTAAGCTGTTGAACATTTTGAAACTATTTTGACTGGGTGCTGCTGCTTCCTACGGGAGCAGCAGCGCCTTTTCCTTATAGAAACTCTCTATCTGCAGACCAAGAGAAGACTATTTTTGAAAATTTGCCACTGAAATGACTGGCTCGGTCATCGAGCCAGGCATTCCAGTGGTAAATTTTCAAAAATAGTCTTCTCTTGGTCTCCAAATGGACATTTCTCAAGACCAAGAGACTATTTTTGAAAATTTACCACTGGAATGCCTGGCTCGATGACTGAGCCAGTCATTTCAGTGGTAAATTTTCAAAAATAGTCTTCTCTTGGTCTCCAAATGTACATTTCTCAAGACCACGTCGGAAGCTGTTTTTGGCTGATATGAGTGCTAAAGTGTTAACGTAACATGCATCAACACACAATGTTTGGCTACTGTTATATGTATGTATACGACAAATTCTTTCTGGACAAGAATGTTTTATGATATTCACTAAACCAGGAAAAGCGGTACACATCGTGGCCCTACAATATACATATATACCAATTTTGGTGACTCGCTGAAGTTGTGACACTATGGTCCGGACAAAAATGGACCTATGGAATTTTCTATGATGTTCAGTCGCCCGTGAAAAGTAGGTCAATCTGATGTATTTTTTATACCGACACACATTTACCAGGTACATTGCATCCATACAGCAAGTTTGGTGACTTTGCAACAACTCATTTGATGACCATCTCTCCTGAGCAACCACCCCGGCTTGCTTGCTGGGGTGGTTCCATAACACACACTTGCATGTACTTATTTACACAAGGTTACTTACGTGACTTGATAAGTCGTATCCGATTGATCTCCCATTGTAACTGCGAAAGAAAATACACAATATGATTATGAAGACAAAAGTGGTACTTTAATGGTCTAATGGAGGATTCCAGTTTCTCAGTCAATCGTATGACATCATAATCAACTATGTGATGTGTTGCTGTAGTCCGCATCATAATCAATTACATCATAAATGACTCAATTTAGTCAGTCGTAAATGATTACTGTCCTGTCGGGTTGTGCGTATCGTATGTCTTTACCATTTAATAAACATGCTGTTGAATATTTTGAAAATAATTTGACTGGGCGCTGTTGCTGCCTATAACACCCAGTCAAATTAGTTTCAAAATATTCAACAGCTTACCTGTATAATTTTCTGGAAATTGATAGTCAGAGTTCAGGGATCAATCAATCCCAACACGGGCGAAGTGTGGGTGGAGCTTACCTAAAGACGGGCGGGGCATTGCTAATACTGGATTCCTCCATTGCTCCAAGGCATAGTCTTATCATTCATACAAGTTAGCTCATTATATTGTAACACAGCACCAATGTTTATCCTGAATTCAGTGCCATTAACACTCAAGATGGCCACAAATGGCAATGGGCTTGAGAAATCTCCATTTGCAGACTAAGAGAAAACTATTTTTCAAAGCATACCACTGACATGACTGGCTCGGCTGTCTGTTTAAAATACATGTAGTCTTCTCTTGGTCTGCAAATGGACATTTTCTATGAGAAATTTGAGATTTTCTTGAACAAATTTTACGGTAAGATGGTTAATCACCAGTGGTAGACATGATGTCTAAGTCATAATGAGTCAATGTTTGTAGTGGTTGACTGGACAATCTGGATTCTGGAATGAGTCATGAGTCTAGAAGATGCAGTGTGCTACCTCAAGACATTACTATGAGAAGAGCACCATCTCCACTGCTACAAAGCTTGTACATATGTCTTTCAGGGTGCATGCATTTTCTATAACACGGATTTAAACAATTTCATCAGCCCATTTAACCGTCAAATTTATTCAAGAAAATTACAATGTTTTGATAGAAAATGTCCATTTGCAGACCAAGAAGACTATTTTTGAAAATTTACCAACGGAATGACTGGCTCGATTATCGAGCCAGTCATTCCAGTGGTAAATTTTCAAAAATAGTATTCTTTTGGTCTACGAATTGTCATTTCTCAAGACCACTGCAGAAGCCGTTTTTCGCTGAAATGGGGCTTAAAGGGTTACGTGTCAAGCCAGCTAAAACCAGCTGCTGCAGTGGCTCTTGAGAAATGTCCAATTAAAGGTCAAATGATAAGAGTATTTTATCGAAATTTACTATTGGAATGAAAGTTTATCTTGACTAGGAAATGGATATTATCTATGTCAAGTGAAAATTGAAATTATCTGGACTAAACTGGACCTTTAAAGGGTTAATAAGAAACAAGCCCCCCCCCCCCCATCCCCCCCCCCCCACCACCACCACCCCGCCTGATTATGGTGTGTGGAATAAGTGTGTATGAAGACAGGGGTAGATTTTAAGGAGGGGATAGTGTATCATTGATTTTACCATCCTGCAGAAAATTCCACTAACCCAATCCTTGTAAGCTCAAAGCTGATCACTTCTTTAATCCATTCACCGATGGATCCCCATAAAACTCATTTCCAAAGCACCCATACAGAGAAGCTATTGAATATTTTGTAATTAATTTGTCTGGAAAGTCGTTGCTGCCTGCCTTATGCAGTGGCTTTCCGGATAAATTATTTCTAAATATTCAATAAAGCACTGAAGGTAGCGGAAAATCTGTTCTTTTGTCAATTGTTGCTGGGTACTGAACATAAATGACATTATAAGTGTTTTTTCGTATTTCCTCTTTTGAGAGCATTCCTAACCCAGACAGGTTAATGCAGGTGTAGTTTTACTAACCCATATCAAATTCTACTCTCCTCGGGTTAACGGGTTAGTGTTAAAATCAAGCCTGGAAGATATTTCAGTTGTCTCTGCCTGGCTTATAAATGTATGCACCATAAAGTTCACAAATACCTGAGCTACTGAGAGTATGGTGGTGGAATAAAAGATGAGCTGACAGGGCCTAGTCTAGCTGTTTATCTTGGGCACCCGTAGTTACGATATCCATGGGAGGAAGAATCTGAGGGGCTGATATAGAAGGCCAATTTGTGAAAATGTGGTTCTAAGTGTTTTTTAGCAATTTTTTCTTTCGTTGACCTGTTACAACGGGATACTAATAAGATCTACTACTATTTCATCTTTAAAAACATCTAATGGTCACATTTGTTCAAGAAAATTTCAATTTCCCAGAAAATTCATATGAATTGTATGTCTTTACTATTTAATAAACATGCTGTTACTTGTATAGTTTCCTGGAAAATGATATTCAGGAAGTTCAGGGATCAATCGATCCCAACATGGGTGAAGTGCGGGTGGAGTCTAGCTAATGACGGGTGGATATAGCTAAAACTGGATTCCTCAATTGGTTACATGACGAAAACCAGAATACACATGTGTCACAGGGGGAGTACAATTATTCCCACGGTTCTTCTAAAGCAGTTCACAAGTGGACCCAATGAATGACAGCAAGAAATTTAAAATCCCCAATCTGTGATAACACTTATTTTAACCTCATGATTCAGAAAACCACAATTAATTTTTTTAGGACGTTGGTCATCATCACTCTCCAAATTAACTGTCGGCAAAAATTCAGATGCACAAGTCTTCCTCCATTGCAAAATCATAGGAAATTCCTGACTCACCTCCTCGATAGTCCTTGTGGGGATGTAGTTAATCAGTACTTTAAGATCTTCTAAACCATGTCTGCAGTAAGTACAACATAAACGTGAACATTTGCTTATATTCATTACTATTCCATTATGGTAGGCTTGTGCGATTCGTGCTTTGAGTGATCACGATCGATTAAAAATAATCGTGATTACTCGACTAATCAGCGTGGCTACAAATTACGAAGACATAACAACAAAAACATACCAATGACGAAAGCTGCAATGGTGTTTAGAAAAGTCCATTTGCAGACCAAGAGAAAACTATTTTTGAAAACGTATCACTGGAATGCCTGGTTCGATTCTACATTTTCAAAAACAGTCTTCTCTTGGCCAGAAAATGGAGACGCATTCACTGAGCAAAATGCCAATTTTCGTGAATGATCTCATTAAAAGTAATTAAAATGTTGGAATCTAAATATTTTATGCAGTAGAAATTATTCACGATTATTTGATTAAAAATATAATTTGTAATTAAATAAATTCACGATTTCAAAAATAATCGTGATTTTCAATTTAATCACATAATCGCGAAAGTCTATGTTACAGTGACACTAAACCCTCCATAAACCAGGAACCTCTCTAAACAGAACATATCTCTTAAACCAGACACAGGAATCCATTTCTAGCTATGCCCCACCCATTTCTAGTAATTCCCCACCCATTTCTAGCTATGCTGCGCCAATTTCTAGCTATTCCCTGTCCATTTCTAGCTATTCCCCGCCCATTTCTAGCTATTCCCCGCCCATTTCTAGCTATTCCCAATCTATTTCTAGCTACGCCCCGCCAATTTCTAGCTATTCCCTACACATTTCTAGCTATTCCCCGTCCAATTCTAGGTATAGCCCGCTCATTTCTAGCTAAGCTCCGTTGAATCGTTTTTAACTGTCTCGCTTAGCCACAAACAACTTTCAGTAAAATTGTTTTCAAAATATTTTGCATGTTCACAGTTATAACCCTTGAAATATGTCGCCTGCAAAAACTAGACGGTTAACACTTTCCAGCCCTAATGAATTTCCAGAGGTTCAGTTTCACGATAACTACATGTTCATGTATATATATATACCTCTAGATGGCCTACAGTAGCTGGTATCATGAACATCCTCGTGAAGCACAGCCCTAATCGGCTAGTCTATACAGTATAAATGCCTACCTCTGGATGGCGTACAGTAGCTGGTATCGCTCTTCACTCTTCCACTTCTGTGATGATGGCATAGATCCCTTAAACGCCTTGTCTAAATCAGCATTTCCTCCGGTCAGATTCGACTTCCGCTGTTTTACCTGGTGAACAGATACATGTGAATGTTCATTTGCAGACCAATAGAAGACCATCTTTGAAAATCCACCACTGCAATTACTGGCTCAATAACCGAACAGGTAATTCTAGTGTTGCCGGTAAATCTTCAAAGGTAGTCGTCTCCTGGACAGCAAATGAACATTCACTTAGCAAAAAAGAAAATCTCTATTTTTTTAACAACCCCGCTTAAACCTTTAAACATCAAATTTTTTCAAAATTATTTTTGGAAATTTACCACTGGAAATTACTGACTCAGTTATCGAGCCAGTCATGTGCCAGTGTTAAATTTTCAAAAATAGTCTTCTCTAAAGAAGTTATTTCTGGCCGGTTTCAACGTTAAAGGGTTAAGGGATCAAATTCATGGAAAGGCGTGAAAACAATTCACCTTTCCAGAGTACCCACCCATGATACAATGTCCCTCTATTACACAATGAGTGTGTCAACTATAGAGTTAGATACTATAGACTGGTCAAGTTGATGATCTGAGTGTTGGTATTTTGAAGCCAGTATTTGTGATTAATACATGTACATGTTTCAGATCTAAGACATGCCTGCATGGAGACTACAGCTATGAATTTGAATCCATGGTTAGTTAGTCAAATTATTGAACATCATAAGCTTTATCATTGTAGTCTGTCAAAAACTATACGACTGACAAAATTTAAATTTTCTTCACAAATTTTACCTATTAAACTACTTCAACTGATGTCACTTCAATGGACATCGTTTCTGCTGGCACAATTAGGCATAGCAATCTTAAGATTACTATGCCTAATTGTGCCAGCAGAAACGATGTCCATTGAAGTGACATCAGTTGAAGTAGTTTAATAGGTAAAATTTGTGAAGAAAATTTAAATTTTGTCTTTGACTGCTTTTAAAATTGTATTACTGAAATGACTTATCGAGGCAGACGTTCCACTGGTAAATTTTCAAAAGTAGTCTTCTCTTGGCCCGCAAATGGTCATTCCTCAAGACCATTGACCAGCATGACCATGAAAGGATTAACACATATCAACAGCAATACACTGTATGATACAGTACCTTACGTCCGCTTCTTGTCATTAATACAACAGGTAGCTTGGGTGCTCGTGGTAGGCCAGGCTTTCTGGGCCGTCCTACTTTCCGTGGAGGCCTGCTATGCTTTGAATTCTGCTAAATACATAAATACACAAACAGAACTTAATTAGATATCCTACATATTTTAATAGTTTACTAATTTAAAAGTCAAAATTAGTCTAGAAAATCTAAATTTCTGCAAAGTGAATGTACATTTGCACGCCAAGAGAAATCAATTTTTTAAATTAAGTGTGCACAGTCTGTTAACGACTGTTATCGAGCCCGCCATCCCAATGAGAAACTTTAAAAAATAGTCTTTTCTTGAACTGCAAATGGATATTTTTCCAGGCCACTGCAGAAGCTTCCTTTTGCTGGCTTGATAAGTAAAGCACTGATTTAGGCTCGCACGCTTATTGCTTTTAGTGATCACAATCTGTTATTTAAGAATAAGTGTGATTACTAGATTTATCAGCATCGGTACAAATTACCCAGACATAACAACAGAAGCATAGGAATGATGAAAGCTGCATGGTGTTTAGAAAAGTCCATTTGCAGGCCAGAAGACTAATTTTGAAACGGTATTACTGGAATGCCTGGTTCGATTCTCGAGCCCATCATTCCAGCAGTATATTTCCAAAAAATTGCCTTCTCTTGGCCTGCAAATGGACATACATTCACTGAGCAAAATGTCAATTATCATGACGGATCGCATTAAAAAGTAATTAAATTTTTATTCACGATTTGATTCTATAATTTTTAATCATATAAATTCACGATTTAAGAAATAATCATGATTTTCAATCTAATCACATAATTGCACAAGCCTTTTTTTGTACATTGATTAAGTATATAAATAGAAATCAATTTCTGTTCATTTACCTCAAACAAGCTCTGCATTCTTAAATGGCCAAGCCGGGCCTTAGCTGGCCAAAAAAACCCATTCTCTGCAGCAGCCATCATGAATGTCCATTTGTATGGCAAGAAAAGACAACTATTGGGAATTTACCACTGGAATGCTAACTGAGCCAGTCACATTCATGCAGCAAATTAACAAAAATTTGGCCCTCTCTTGACCTGCAAATGGACAGCGACTAAGCAAACATATAGATTTTCTTCACAAATCTTATCAATGGATAACTGCCTGACTCCTGAGTTTTTGTAGACAACGTATTCCGAGGGTTATATCTCTGGACCTACTAAATATTTTGAAAATAATTTGACTGAAAGTTGTTGACAGCTAAGGACTTTCAGTCAAATTGTTTTCAAAATATTCAGCAAGTCAAGAGTTTTTGCTCATTGAACTTGTCTGGTGGCTTGCAGCGGTGAGACAGTTAAAGGGCTAAGAATTACTCTGCGCAGTGACTTAACAATGATAAAATGATGCAATCATGAGCTCAGCAAGTTTACAGTGAGTATAGCTGCCTCGCATTGACAGGACATGAAGAATCAGAATTACACTGTTTACAGTGAGTGGCTGGCCCACATTGACACAACATGAAGAATCAGAATTACACTGTTTACAGTGAGTGAGTGGCTGCCTCGCATTGACACAGCATGAAGAATCAGAATTACACTGTTTACAGTGAGTGGCTGGCTGCCTCGCATTGACAGGACATGAAGAATCAGAATTACACTGTTTACAGTGAGTGGCTGGCCCACATTGACAGGACATGAAGAATCAGAATTACACTGTTTACAGTGACTGGCTACCTCACATTGACACAGCATGAAGAATCAGAATTACACTGTTTACAGTGAGTGGCCGCCTCACATTGACACAACATGAAGAATCAGAATTACACTGTTTACAGTGAGTATGGCTGCCTCACATTGACACAACATGAAGAATCAGAATCACACTGTTTACAGTGAGTGAGTGGCTGCCTCGCACAGACAGGACATGAAGAATCAGAATTACACTGTTTACAGTGAGTATGGCTGCCTCGCATTGACACAACATGAAGAATCAGAATTACACTGTTTACAGTGAGTATGGCTGCCTCACATTGACAGGACATGAAGAATCAGAATTACACTGTTTACAGTGAGTATGGCTGCCTCACATTGACACAACATGAAGAATCAGAATTACACTGTTTACAGTGAGTATGGCTGCCTCACATTGACAGGACATGAAGAATCAGAATTACACTGTTTACAGTGAGTATGGCTGCCTCGCATTGACACAACATGAAGAATCAGAATTACACTGTTTACAGTGAGTATGGCTGCCTCACATTGACAGGACATGAAGAATCAGAATTACACTGTTTACAGTGAGTGGCTGGCCCACATTGACAGGACATGAAAAATCAGAATTACACTGTTTACAGTGAGTATGGCTGCCTCACATTGACAGGACATGAAGAATCAGAATTACACTGTTTACAGTGAGTGGCTGGCCCACATTGACAGGACATGAAAAATCAGAATTACACTGTTTACAGTGACTGGCCGCCTCACATTGACACAACATGAAGAATCAGAATTACACTGTTTACAGTGAGTATGGCTGCCTCACATTGACACAACATGAAGAATCAGAATCACACTGTTTACAGTGAGTGAGTGGCTGCCTCGCACCGACAGGACATGAAGAATCAGAATTACACTGTTTACAGTGAGTATGGCTGCCTCGCATTGACACAACATGAAGAATCAGAATTACACTGTTTACAGTGAGTATGGCTGCCTCACATTGACAGGACATGAAGAATCAGAATTACAGTTTACAGTGAGTATGGCTGCCTCACATTGACACAACATGAAGAATCAGAATTACACTGTTTACAGTGAGTATGGCTGCCTCACATTGACAGGACATGAAGAATCAGAATTACACTGTTTACAGTGAGTATGGCTGCCTCGCATTGACACAACATGAAGAATCAGAATTACACTGTTTACAGTGAGTATGGCTGCCTCACATTGACAGGACATGAAGAATCAGAATTACACTGTTTACAGTGACTGGCTGCCTCGCATTGACAGGACATGAAGAATCAGAATTACACTGTTTACAGTGAGTATGGCTGCCTCACATTGACACAACATGAAGAATCAGAATTACACTGTTTACAGTGAGTATGGCTGCCTCACATTGACAGGACATGAAGAATCATAATTACACTGTCTACAGTGAGTATGGCTGCCTCACATTGACAGGACATGAAGAATCAGAATTACGCTGTTAACAGTGAGTATAGCTGCCTCGCATTGACACAACATGAAGAATCAGAGTTACACTGTTTACAGTGAGTGTGGCTGCCTCACATTGACACGACATGAAGAATCATAATTACACTGTTTACAGTGAGTATAGCTGCCTCGCATTGACACATGAAGAATCAGAATTACACTGTTTACAGTGAGTGAGTGGCTTCCTCGCATTGACACGACATGAAGAATCAGAATTTTCAAATTCTGTGACTTTCCAGGATTTCCATGACCAGTAAGAACCCTGTGTACCTGTATATGAGGCCTTGAATATACTATTTCGGATTCTGTGATGCTACGGGATTTTCAAATTCCATGACATTCCTTAATTTTCATGACCAATTGAGGAATCCACGTAATCAAATATGTGATGTGTAGTAGGCTGACATCATAATCAATTGCATCATGAATGACTTGATTTCGTCTGTCTTAAAGGACAAATAGCTTGTCAGGTTGTATGAATTGTATGACTTTACTAATTAATAAACATTCTGTGGAATATTTTGAAACTAATATGACCGGGCATTATTGATGCCATAGGCAGCAACAGCACCCAGTGAAATTAGATTCAAGTTATTCAACAGCTTATCTGTAGTTTTCTGGAAATTGAGATTTAGAGAGTGCACTATCAAAACGTGCAGAAGAGCTAAAGCTGGATTCCCGACTTTTAGTGTTAATTAACCCTTTAATGGTCAAGACTATTGAAGGAAAATCTAAATATTTGCACATTAAATGTCCATATGCCGGCCGAGAGAGTATTTTTGACAATTTACCACTGGAATGCCTAACTCGGGTAATAACTCCAGGCATTCCAGTGGTAAATTTTCAAAAATACTCTTCTCTTGGCCTGCAAATGGACATTCCTCAACACTACTGCAGCGGCCATTTATGGCCGACTTATCTATTAAAGTGTTAATTACACTGGTAAATAATTCACCTTTAGTGGACGACCCCGACCCTTGCTAGTAACTGGCATGGGATGCAAAAATCCATCTGCGGATAGGTCGTCACCAGGTACCAGTAGTGAGTCATCTGCCGATAGCGCGTCATCAAGTATTGGTAGTGAGTCATCTGCCGATAGCGTGTCATCAGGTATTGGTAGTGAGACATCTGGTGCAGACTCCTCCGTGATATCCATCATATGGATCAGTGAAGAAATAAGAGAACGCTAAGTTACCAATTCAAAGTTCTGTCTGAAATTCAACACAAACAAGATCTATAATTAACCCTTTCACCGCCAAATCCCTGAATAAGCATTATTTTATAAATGTATATAAAACTTAAATTGTTGAATACTTAGAAATTAATTTGACTGGATGCCATTGCTGCCTAAGGCAGCAAAGGGCTCCCAGTCAAATTAATTTCAAAATATTCAACAGTTTTCCTGTAGGAGTGCCTTGAAAATGAGATATAAGGAATTTATCGGTGACATGGTTAACCAAGAGGTCGGGTAGAGGCTGACCCCACCAACGCCCCAACATCAGTACATTTTAATTCATTTTTTCCATTGGTTTATTAGCCGATTACATCTAGATGTATTTGAGCCATTACTTGCTCTTAGAGGTGCTCCCCTGAAGGGTTGCGGAAATGAAAGTAAAAAACCTTTCTGCGTTCGAAATTCTATGACCTTTCCTGACCGAAATTAACATATTCCATGACAAGCAAGAATTAATATCCAAGAGATTTGTGTTTATGACGTATGTAGCTATATAAATTACGATCCAAGTTATTCTGTAAAATGTCTGAACATTGTGTCTTACAACACGAACCACCAAGTCAAACCCTTGTTTTGATAAGCTGATGCCACAATTATCTCGTTTTAAAAAAAATTGTAGGTGATATTGTATTCGCCATGTCCATCTGGCTGTCCATCATGCTACATTATCTCACCCCAAACTGTTGGGTGGAATTCAACCAAATTTAGGTATGTGGGTTACGCATATGATTGCGCTTTGCAAGAAAATATTTAGATTTGGCTCCGCCCCTAGGGGGGTAGGGTAAAAGTCAAAAGGTCAAATCACTTGTAATGGACCTCATCTAAAACCTTTACGCAGAATTCAACCAAATTTGATATGTGAGCTACCCTTCTGATTGCACAATTTTATTTGGCTCCGCCCCCAGGGAAGGGTCAAGAGGTCAAATTTTAACCCGCAGAAATTGATTGTAACACATCTCCTCCAAAATCATTGGACAGAATTCAACCAAATTTGGTATGTGAGTTACCCATATCAATGGGGAGTGCATGAGCACATTTACATTTGTCCCCCTCCCCTGGGGGGGGGGGGGGGGGGGGGGGTGTCAAAGGATCATGAAATTGATTGTAATGCAACTCTTCTGACACTGTTGGGTGAAATTCAACCAAATTTGGTATGTGAATTACCCATATGATTGCGGAGTGTAAAAGGACATTTACATTTGGCTCCGCCCCTCAAGGGATGGGTTGTGGGGAAGCAAAAAGTTCAAAGTGGTGAATGTTGGGATTTGCAATGACGCATCATCGACCGGGCAATCTAGTTTTTATTGCATACAGGTGACGGCGGAAATTTATGCCAACAGATTTCTTTTATTTTACATAATTACTATTTCCATGACTTTTCCATGACCTATGATGAAAAATGCAGATTTTCCGTGACTTTCCAGGCCTGGAATTTAAATTTTCAAATTCCATGACTTTCCAGGATTTCCATGACCAGTACGAACCCTGTAAAACTGAAATACTAATGAATCAAGATGTTACTAGTGGTGTATGTATTGCCTGTTGCTGCTTAATGAGCTGTTGTTGGCCGGTGTAAGTGTTGTATGTTGTGCAAAGGAGGGGTGGCAGGGGGAATTACTTTTTCTCTTTGAGGTGAGATGGGTTTGGAGGACAGTCTGTGAAATTAAGTCTATAAACAGAAACTAGGGGAAAATTTTGGAAATACAAAATATTAAGAGATGAAACTGAAAAATAATGCTATCAAATAAAAGTAATTAACTTAAGATAACTACGTGATTAACTAAACAAGAAACGGAAAAAACTAAACTTAAAATCTAGTGTATGTAACGAAAAAATTAAAACTTAAAATTACAACCTCATTGACAATCATCATCATAAACACGCCATTGGCTTGTTATTGACATGTTCAAATGGATTCTATTTTGCTTAGTTTTTTAACATAGTTATTAATGTAGTCCATAGACCTACTCTGGAATAAACAACACAGATATGTTTTAGTCAAATAAGAATTTCATGTCTCTAAAATGTATACATGTCCAATTTGGTTTTGAATGTGTCAAGAGTTGATGACTCAGCAACTAGGGCTGGCAATGAGTACCAAGATGATACGGTTCTATTAAAAAAAGATTTCTGCTGATATGATATCTTTATTGCTATGCTTTGTGCTGAGTTTGTGTTTGTGTCCTTTGGTGTGTGTATTTGGGTAGATTTCAAAGAAGATATTTTTCTCTATGTTATATTTATCATTAATAAATTTATACATTTCTGTTAGATCACCACGGAATCGTCTCTATTTCAATGACAGTACATTGAGTTTTTCAAGTCTCACTGGGTATGTAAAGTTTTTGATTTGGGGAACCACTTGTGTTGCCCAACGCTGAACCCATTCTATAACCGGTTACTGTTAGAAATAATAAGTTGGATGCAAATGGCGCTGTTTATGGATTAATGGGCCTAACAGTCGAGTCATCAGTCAGTGTTATTTTTCCGGACAGTTTTCCGATATTTTCCCAGAAAATTTTCCTAAGATTGGAAAAATATGTGTATATTTTGAACCAGAAAATATATATATATATATATTTTTATATATATATATATATATATATATATATATATATATATATATATATATATATATATATATATATATATATATAGTGTGTGTGTGTGTGTGTGTGTGTGTGTGTGTGTGAGTGTGTGTGTGTGTGTGTGTGCATGCGTGTGTGCGCGTGTTGCATGCGTGTGCATGTGTGTGCACACATGCGTGTGTGTGCAATATTGCATTATCCATGATTCCACGCAGCTGGTGTACAGTTGAACCCAGAAATAAGGTAACAGTACACAGAATTAACATTTTCTTCAATTTTGAATGATATGCAAAAACTTTCCTGTTGAATATTTTGAACGCAATTTGCTAGGAAGCCATTGCTGCCAAGCCGTTACTGTCTATAGCAGCAATATTTTTTTTCAAGCAAATTGCGTTCAAAATATTTAACAGCATTGTTTGGAAATTTGTTATTTCTGAACTATAGTGATAGTGTAACCTGATGCAAGCCATTTCAGCCATGGCAATAGATGACACAAATCTAAATTTATTAGCTTATATTAGTAGCAAAAGCATCGGTATTAATGCAATAGGGAAATAAAATTTTGCAATTGCATCCTTAGGTGACCGAAAAAATTTCTGGAAAAATACGTTGGTAAATTTTCCGGAAAATCCGACACAACACTATCAGTCACTAGGCGTGAAGAAACACTTTCATACTTTTGCTAAAACGTTTATCAGACGCTGAAAAAAGGAGAGCCACAGTAGCATCCACATCTATGACGACTCTAACATCCCAAACACAGTCAAGCCTTGAGCATGTTTCTGTTTTACGTCAATTCAGAGCCGCACAACACATCTCCACGTCCACGTCATTTCATCATCAGGCAAGAGCGGGTTGATTGCGGCTCAACCATAAGCCCACCAAAAAATGTGTTCTCATCAACCACATGGTGTACGTCCATCCGTAGTTATCACAAATCAATTGTCAACGTCAATCTCCGTCAAAACAACAAACAACATTCCCTAGTACCATGGTCCTCCTGAAGTTAAGTTTTTTTGTTTTTTGGGGTTTTTTCAGTTGGTTTATTGGCCGCTTACACTGAGATGTATTTGAGCCATGACTCACTCTGAGAGGTGCTTCCCCGAAGTGTTGCTAAAACAAGCATTAAAACTGAAAAAGTCGAAAAAATAAGTTGTTGCTGGGAGTGTGTTGCCTGATGTTGCCTTATGAATTGTTGTTGGCAGGTGTTGATGTTGTATGCCGTGTTCAGGAGGGGGAATTACTTTATTTCTCATGGAGTAGGGATGGGGGTTGAGGGCAGTCTGTAAAATAAAATCTCAAAGCGGGAATAAGGAAGTTTTTTAATAAAAAATATTATGACAAAACTGAATGATAATACTATCAACTAAGAATAAACAAATTAAAATAATGGCCTGTGATTAAATAACCAAGAGACGGGGAAAATTAAATTTAAAATCCAGTGTTTGTAAAACTAAATATCCAAATTTAACTTAGAATTATAACCTGTTGCAATTAGAAATAATAAGTTGAATGTACGTGGCGCTATTTGGGAGTTAAATGGGCCTAATAGTCACATCGTCAAGTCACCAAAAATCCTTTCATACTTATGATAAAATGTTGATCCAGCAATGGGCAACAGGAGAGCAAAGCAGAGCAACAAGAGGAGAGCAAAGCAGAGCAACAAGAGGAGAGCAAAGCAGAGCAACAAGAGGAGAGCAAAGCAGAGCAACAAGAGGAGAGCAAAGCAGAGCAACAAGAGGAGAGCAAAGCAGAGCAACAAGAGGAGAGCAAAGCAGAGCAACAAGAGGAGAGCAAAGCAGAGCAACAAGAGGAGAGCAAAGCAGAGCAACAAGAGGAGAGCAAAGCAGAGCAACAAGAGGAGAGCAAAGCAGAGCAACAAGAGGAGAGCAAAGCAGAGCAACAAGAGGAGAGCAAAGCAGAGCAACAAGAGGAGAGCAAAGCAGAGCAACAAGAGGAGAGCAAAGCAGAGCAACAAGAGGAGAGCAAAGCAGAGCAACAAGAGGAGAGCAAAGCAGAGCAACAAGAGGAGAGCAAAGCAGAGCAACAAGAGGAGAGCAAAGCAGAGCAACAAGAGGAGAGCAAAGCAGAGCAACAAGAGGAGAGCAAAGCAGAGCAACAAGAGGAGAGCAAAGCAGAGCAACAAGAGGAGAGCAAAGCAGAGCAACAAGAGGAGAGCAAAGCAGAGCAACAAGAGGAGAGCAAAGCAGAGCAACAAGAGGAGAGCAAAGCAGAGCAACAGCATCTACATTAAAGGCAAAGCCACGCCAATCATGACCTCCGTGTCCATTTTTCGTGTTTCCACCTCCATGCACCAACGTCTTCGTCATGGCATACTCGGCGCCTTCGTGATTGCATCCTCGGCCGAATTGTCACCGCAGATACACAGCAGATAGAAGCAGCAAGCAAGCCAGTAGAGTCACCACACCACTCGACCAACGGCATCTCTCCAGGCCGGGTTGATTGCGGCTCAACGATAAGTCCACCTAGATCACCACGCGGAGCCAAACCCACATCCAAATGCGTAGTCACATTCGTCCTCCAAAAGGTAACGGGGACATAATTTTAAACTCACTAAGAGCCGAAGTAACAAACTAATTAGGTAGAACTTTTTTGTAAACCAAATTACGAATAGTTGGAATAGCTTGCCAAATGAAGTAGTTAGTGCCGTAAGCCTAAATATCTTCAAAAATAAACTAGATTAATTTTGGTCAGATGTTCTGGATACGCAAGAAACAGCACACATTCATTTTCTTTCCTTTACCTCGAAACAAATTAACTAAGCAATAAGGATAATGTATTTGCAATCTATTTACAGGCATTTTGCCTATAAGGCTAATATATGATAAGTTAAGACAAGGGTTAAAAATCCTTAGGATCCTAGTAGATGAGAGAAACACTTAACAATGGTTATTAAAAAGTGCATCAATAATTATGGTACCAGTTATCTAACTGTGTTATCATTTATCTTACAGACTTCTTTTTGTGTAAGATTGCATTAGAATTCGTAACTTAACTAATATGTTCCAGTATAAAATTCAGAAAAGTGTCTTTTATCTCAATTAAAACAGGAAATTGTCGAGTGTGTTCCAATTGAATTACCTCCCTTAGATTAGTTTTGTTACAAATATGGATTTTTGCTAATATCAGAGTAGTTATAGTAATGATACGGTATGCACGACTACGGTAACTAATAAATAGATGACTAAGTTACCTGTTGCGCATGCAACGAACTGCTATGCAGTTTTAAAAGCATTTCGCATAAATGAAGCGGTCATTTTTGTACAGAGGAATGACGCGTATTACCCGTTTATATCGACTCCATAATTCCGAGTACTCGGTTCCGTGCAAATCGGCAACTTTTACATAGGCCGATTCGAAAAATGGAATCGAGTACGCAGATTATGGGCAATCTAAACATAGAGCCGTAGCTTCGTGCGAAAATATAGTCACACCTGCTCGTGAGAACACTGGAATATGGAGCCAAAGGGTTGTAGTTGATTAACACAGATCTTCGGAAAAGCACCTGTCTTAAAGAAACTACAAGATATTTTGTCCAAATCTTGAACGAGACGTTTGAATTATTTGAATCTTGAATATTCCTCAAGAAGCTTTATATGACATCACCGAGCATAGGTGGTCGCTTAAAAGAGTTTTTTCTGGCGCGCATGAGAAAAGTTATATGCGTAGAAAGAAGTGTTGCCAAATTAATCTTATTGTCTATTTACTTCATTCTGTATTATGCGCGTTACCGAGTGCTCTAAATAAAATATCGAAACAAATCAGGTTATCTTTAGGTAATTGTTTACATCTAGAAGTTCAGGTTCAAGTTCAAAGTTGCTTTATTTCATGGTTTTTTTATACATGTAAATATAATCTAAACAGGCAGTCCATCAAAGACATGGCCTATTGAGTGATGGACTCCTTACACACATTACAAAACATTTATACATTAACATATATATGACACACAAGACAGTGGCACAGTGACAGAATGCTTAAAAAGCTACCTTGATATGAAAACTTATACAGTGACCTGACTACCTTTCTGGGAGTATTAGTTTATTAGAATAAAAACTGCATTGATTAAATCGTTACAGGACCATCTTCATTTCATTTCATTTTGTTTATTCAACGCTGGAGTGACTGGCATACTAATTGATTCAGTCATTCCAGTGATAAGTTCGTGAGAGAGGTCGGCACTGGTCATGCGAATGTACGTATATATCCACCAGAGGACCAAACTCTACTATTCATCCCTTATCCTTTAAAAAAAATCGTATCCTCTATTTATACTCTGTCATGCCTGTATAAAAATATTAGTTAGATATTATGAAAAATCTAAATTGTTCCTAGCCATCCTAAACCACATGTTTTCTGCCAAGCTGAGGAAACCTGGTAGCCATTTCTCACTTGTCCACTTCCCTAAGATTTCAATAGCGAATCGTATAATAATTATTCTACCCACAATTACACCTATGCCTCACTCATCCCTTTCCACCCAATCCTATGCCCACCAAATCCCCTTGTTCTTCCTATAAAAAAAACCCCGTTAGATGTAACCAATATGCCATACTATGTGATTGCTGTGGTGTCTGGATACACTTACGCTGCTCAAAGCTTAACACTGCTGAATATGCAGAACTAGAAAACTCAAGGTGCCATGGGGTGCATTAACTGCAATAAAGATTTATTTCCCTATGATGATGATCCTGATTTCATGTTAGCTATCCTGGAATAAATGAACGATATAATCACATGTATCAATATACCAACCAAGACACACTTTTAATCTGTTCAAGCTTAACAAGTCCTACCAATATATTATATCTCACGATGATGTTGATAATGAAGTAATTAAATATCTAACACCAGAATGTGACTATATTCTTCAAAAGGAATTTAATGATAATTTAATTAAGAATGTAAATGAAACAATCACATTCTCTCAACTTAATATTAATATCAGATCCCTTCTGAAGAATAACGATAAACTAGGCATGTTTCTGGATGCAAGCTCTCATGAATTTGATTTAATTGGTCTTACTGAGACGTGGCTGAAACCAGACTCACCGCTTAGCTTAATTGATAGACAGCACTATAAGTTCATTGAAAAGCATAGACCAGCACAACACACAACCACAAGGGGAGGTGGTGTAGGCATCTATGTAAACGATACCATTCAATGTACTATAAGAGAGGATCTGTGCATGATGGAAGCAGATATAGAAGGCCTTTTTATTGAAATACCAAGAAGTAAATAAAAAAGCAAAATTGTTGGTGTTATGTATAGAGCCCCAGGAACGGATAATGATAATTTTATCAACGCTTTCGATAACATTTTGCAAACTATTCAAAAGTAAAATAGGATAGGACACATTATTGGAGATTTCAAGATTGATCTACTAAAACAAAACTGCTTTTATACACACAACCTACTAAACTTAATTGGCTCATATGGCTTCTATTATAGCATGGACCGACCGGATGGGTACTGACCATCCCAGCAAAGCTGGGTACGCAACGGCCACTCCAGATTCCCTCCAAGCACGCCCCCCCCCCCTGGGTAGGATAGTATGCGTACATAGGCCCTATAAGGGAAGTTTCCGATAAAACGTGTGGTGTGCATGCGCGCGGGTCTGAGCTTCCCTGACCGCACGTCACGGAATTATACTTATACTTATACTTATCATATACTACCTTGATATGCCACTTAGCCTGTAGGTAGATAATACAGTAAATGCATTGCACCTTATAGGTTTCTAGGATAGGCAATGTTTACTGCAGAGCACCTGTTGTGCATAGGTGCTTGTATATACCAAAAGGTAGTCCAATATATATCTAATTGGTTTTTAAAGCTATTTAAGCCTGGGGAATTTACGACAGATTCAGGTAACCCATTCCAGTTGTTGGTGATACGAGTTGAAAAGAAATGCTGTCTTATGGTTTTATTTGCCCGCTTTTTGGATAATTTCAGGCTATGACCACGGGTTTTGGCTTTGTTATCTAATTCAAGATACTGGCTTTGAATATTATAAATAGTATGTAGATGTTTGTATGATTCAATCATATCCCCCTTGCACGTTAATAGTATAATGATGGAAACTTCAAATGTTTAAGTCTATCAGGATAGCTGCGAGATCTTAAATAAGGCACCATTTTTGTTGCTCTTCTTTGTACAGATTCGGGGGGTTCACAATCTTTAATGAACATGGGGCACCATGCACATGAGTTTTTCTAAATCCTACTAACACAGATGAAATATAAAAAATCTTAATGCAAATTAACCTGAACAAAAATTCAGGCATTGATAATTTTAAATGGAACATTTTTAAAAACTGTCTCTCACAAATATTAATCCCACTGAACCACATTTGTAATCTTTCCCTGGTGCAGGGTATATTCCCATCTCAACTAAAAGTAGCATGGGTGACACCAATATATAATGCCAAGGACTCTTCTGACTTTCAAAATATTCAACAGTTTTCATAAATTGTTACCTCTGGACCTGAGCAAGATATAGGATACTCATCAGGGAAATGGTTAATCACCTATTGGTAGACCACTTCAGAAGAGCACATGAGGAGGGAGAATGGCTGTGAAAGTCTGATGGATTTACCAATCTCATTAATTTTAGGAAGATCACTACCAAAATGGCTCATCATATATTATGGCTCATCATACACTATATTAGTATCAATAATAATAATAATAATAATAATAATAATAATAATAATAATAATAATAATACATCACATACTGGATTACTGTCTTTAAGCTCGATGAACGCTCCCCCCCCCCCCACCCTCCCCCCCCCCCTCCCCACCTCCCCAACACTCTCTCCATTACCTCTAGCAACTTAAAACTGCAGATCTTCTAGCACTAAATATTAAAAATTTTTAAATAATGCACATGTACTGTGGGTGTAAGTGGAAAAAATCCACATCTTATATTATTATAATTAACTACTAGTAACTTAATTATGTGTTTGTGTGCGTTACGTGTAGTTTTGTAATGTTGTTATTTGTAATATGTACAGTAATTTAATGTTATAATGTCTCTGTCTAATATATGTTAGGGGTCCATCACCACATAGGCTTTGCCTTTGATGGACCATCTGTCCTTTGTAATATAAATGTGAAATGCTACTATAAAATAAAATAAATATTTGAATTGAATTGAATTGAATAACATACTGAATACCTTGTACTTCCATTCAAATCAGCTTCAAATTCAAATCAGTTCACCAGAACTCTTTAACACAAACACAGAACCAAAAATGGCAAAAGATTAGGGGGTTTCTGTGCGGTCGTGTTGCAATTGAGGTACATTTCTGTGTATTTGTGGGGGTGAGAGGAATTGCCCTAAATTGGATAACAAGTTATTTATCAAATAGAGTACAGTGCGTACAATACAATGGAGCTTGCTCTAGCAATGAAAACCTAGTCTGTGGGTCCCGCATGGATCAATACTTGGACCTCTCCTGTTTTTAATATATATGAATGATTTGCCCAATGTTTGTCAGCACCTTTCATTAATGCTGTTTGCAGATGACACCAATGTTTTTTGCCACAACAGGAACATAGAAACACTATATAAAATGGGAAAAGTAATAGATTGGTTTAAAGTAAATAAATTATCACTGAATGTCGGGAAAACTAATTACATGCTCTTTACAAAATCTAGAAAACTAAAGAAAAACGACTTACCAAAACTGTACATTGATAATCAGGAAAAACAGTAGGCCGAGTTTGCAAAATTTTTAGGCGTCTACCTGGATAAAGATCTAACCTGGGAGAAACATATAGAGTTTGTAACGTCTAAAGTAGCAAGAAACATTGGGATCATGTGACGACTTAAATCATACTTACAACCTAACATACTAAAAACACTATATTGCACATTAATCCTCCCACAAATTACTTATTGCAACACTATTTGGACTAATACATATAAAATCAGACTGGCAAGACTAAAATCATTTCAAAAGCAAGCCATTAAACTTTTCGCACAAACAGGAGAGGCCCAAAACGTTTACAAGACAGAAAATTGATTAAAACTAGAAGATATTGGTAATCTCCAACTATATACAATAATAAAAGATTTTTTCAAAGGTAATCTACCAAATTCACTGTCTTCTCTCTTCAACCTAAACACTGAAATACACTCATACAACACCAGATCTAGACACAACTTTCACACAGAATACAATAGAATGGAAATCTCAAAACAAAAACCTTCCATTCAAGCTACAAAACTGTGGAATAATACAGACACAAACACACGTACACAGATCATTAGTCAAAATTCCTACAAACATATTATTAAACAAATGTTCATTAATAAGTACTAAATCGAGTAATTGGACCTCACTCATACATTAGTTACTGCACGTGATGCACCCGGACACCACAGCAATTACCAGCAATTCATTATGAAGACCCACCTTTTAACAATATTGATATTACTGTTCTTGCCTTGCCTCTACACCCCGGTTTGACATATCATCTACATAAAATAAAAACTTCTGCGATCCACAGAACACCTGAGCCAAATCCACATTACCCAGACCAAACACCCCAACAGAGAGAGGATCAGAAAAGATTAAGAACACCAAGAGACGTGCGAAATACACTACTTCACAAACAGGGAACAACAGACCAAATCTGGGTCATCCGACACCAGCAACTGGTAAAAATACAGAAATTAACAGAACCTGCAACACAGTCAGTAGAGAACCAGCGCAGATAGCAGATCCTGACACCCAGTCGAACACATCTAACAATAGTACAAAAAATTATTTTAAACCTAAAATGTATGTATACAAATGTTGATACCTTTTTAAACAAGCGAGAAGAGCTTATAATACGCATTAACAACATATCTCCAGACATCATTGGCATCACTGAGCTAAAACCTAAGAATGCTGCGACCAAACTGCAGACAGTATAATTAAAGCTTAGTGGATATAATTGTTGGCACAGCATTGATACTGTGGGTCATGGTGCCGCTTTTTACACTAAGGAGGCATTAAAAGCATTTGAGCGTCGTTTTCTAAACGAGCCCAATTATGAAGATTCAGTGTGGTGTAGCATAAATCTACTAAATGGGGATCCTCTCCTCCTAGGCTGTATATATCGCTCACCCAATAGTGCTGATGTCAATAATGCTAATCTACATAGCCTAATTAGAGAGGTTTCAAATGCAAAGGATTCACATATAGTTTTAATGGGTGACTTTAATCTGCCTGAAATAATTTGGTCAAATATCCACAGCACTGCTAGTGAAACGCACAAAGCAAGTATATTCCTCGATGCAAGAACACCTTTCTGTACCAACACATAACCTTCCCAACACACTTCAGAGGTCAGGATAGACCCAATACTTTGGACCTGATTTTCTCAAATGAAAAGGATATGATCAAAAACATTCTGACTGAAGACCCAGTGGGAAATAGCCACCACATTGTGATCTGTTTTACAATTAGATGTAAATATGCACAGCCGGTTTAAAATAAGGGAGCATACAAGTGGGATAAAGGAGATTATGCAGGCTTTAACCAGTATCTATCGCAAATTCCTTGGGACCCTATACCTGAAGATAAAAATGTTGATAGCAGCTGGGATTCCTTGAACAACTTGATCCTTGAAGGCATAGCTAGATATATCCCGCAACGCTGACTGAACCACTGTAGCAAGCCCAACTCTCCATCGATAAACAAGAGGGTGCATGGCAAAATTCAGGAGAAAAAACGAATCTGGAGAAAATTTCAAAAAACTAGAAAACAAGATGAACACTATTGCAAGTCGTGCAATCAATCAAGGAGAGTCACTAGACACGCCATGAAAGAATTTGAAAGAAAGCTCGCCCATGAAACCAAAAACAACCCCAAAGCTTTTCATAGTTATGTAAAAAGTAAGTTAAAGACCCGAAGCACTATGTCAGATCTAGAGGATAATGGAACTACTGCCACCTCTGACCAAGCTACGGCAGAACTCCTTAACAAATCCTTCGTCAGCATGTTTACCCAAGAGAATATATTCAACATCCCAAATTGCAGCACCCGCGAAACATTCATGCCACTTCACCATATATCCATCTCAGTCAAAAACATACAGATGAGGCTTGAAAAATTAAATGTAAACAAGTCAGCTGGTCCAGACGGGATTCACCCAAGATTGTTAAAAGAGCTTAGTAAATCAATAGCACAACCTCTATACCAAATATTCTTAAAGTCCGTAGATGAGGGTAACATCCCAACCTCATGGTGACTCAGTAATATGACCCCCAATTCTCAAGAAGGGCAACAAACGACTGGCATCAACTATAGACCAATAAGTCTTACATCTATCTGTTGTAAAATTTTGGAAAGCATTGTCAGAGACCATATCGTTGAGCAAATGAAGGAAAATAACCTCCTCAGCTTTATGGAAGGTCGTTCCTGTACTACCCAACTTCTAACTGCAATGGAAGTGTGGACTGACCTCATTGACTAACAGCAGCCTGTCGATTGTATATATTTTCCAGAAGGCTTTTGACACAGGGCCGCCATAAGCGCCTACTCACTAAGTTGAACAGCTATGGCACATGTGGCAATGTAGCATCATGGATTCAAGCCTTCCTTAGAAAGAGTAGACAGAGAGTTAATGGCAATGGAACTTACTCACCGTTGGTCGAAGTCACCAGCGGAGTCCACCAAGGTAGTGTCCTTGGACCAATTTTATTTCTCGTCTACATCAATGACTTACCAGACGTAGTATCTAGTTACATCAAATTATTCGCTGATGACACTAACTTTATCGAGCTATTTCATCGATCACTGATTGTACCAAGATCCAGACTGACATTAATGAGATGGAGCAGTGGTCCAGAGACTGGTTACTTAAATTTCACCCACAAAAGTGTAAAGTGTTAAGACTTGGCAAGGGACATCCAGAGTACACATATACAATGGCATCTTCAGATGGGACTGTAGTAGAGCTGGAGGAATCACCACTTGAGAAAGATTTAGGTGTTCACATAGGCACAGAGCTGAAATTTCATGAACAAGTATTAAAGGCAATCAACAAGGCAAATCAGATGGTAGGATTAATTCGACGAACTTTCCGTTACCTTGATAATGAAATATTCTGTCTATTGTATAAATCTAGGGTACGACCCCTGTTAGAGTATACAAATTCAGTTTGGCGTCCGCATTACGTCAATGATTGCAACCAAATTGAAAAGGTCCAATGGCAAGCCACTAAAATGTTACCTAACATGAGCAATTTATCCTACATAGAAAGGCTGCACATTCTCAAGCTGCCTTCATTAGCATATCGGAGACGCCGTGGTGATATGATTGAAACCTATAAATATGTACATGGTAAATATAAAACCCCTCCTCCAGGCATCAAATTAGATACCTCTCAAGCAACACGTGGGCACAGTCTCAAATTAATAAAGTGCCGCTGTAACTCATCCCTTCGCTTTCACTTCTTCAGTAACAGAGTGGTAAACTATTGGAATGTACTTATTGAAGACATAGTTCAAGCACCGTCCTTGAACTGCTTCAAAAATCGTCTTGACAAGCTCTGGTCATGCCATTTGTACAGTACTGCGTTTGTGGACTACCACTGTACATATGATATGTCGGCAGGCGACAGGGATTCACACTAACATATGAAACCAAATCCCATTGCATTTATACATTTAGCTGATTACGAGAAATCTGGTGGGGATTGCCCCATCAGATTCATTGCCGTCTTCTGAGGCATACTAACACGTGAAGCCAAATTCCATTGTACTTATACATTCAGCTGATCACGGGAAACCTGGTGGGGATGGCCCCTCAAATTTCATCACCGTCCTTCAGAGGCATACCTGATCTATGGTAAATGGTAGGGAAAACCCCGCTAGCCCATTATCACATTACACCACCAACTCCATGCATACCAAAGGTTTACCCTGACATTTGTTCACACAACTAAATCCACCGTCCTGATCAAGTAGACCACACAATTTTTAGCCGGCATGGCTTTAGCCCTCGAGTTCACCATTATTAACCTGAGTTCGCTGTCTTGACAAACATTTGTAGATGAGCATATCCGAAGTCTCTGAAATTGTATGTTAGTAGCTAGGAAAATCTGATGGATAAAGCTCCTTTGGATCCAGTATGTAGTCTCTCAGGAATACAGTCATGTTCACGAAGCTGGCAGGGAATGCCCTGCCAGTTAGCTACTCTGTAGGAGCACGTGATCTGCTTGTCCATAATCCAATTAGGCAGGAAACCCCCCTGTTGGTTTTTACTATTATGTAAGATCATGCTATCACTGTCTTTGCATCCTGCTGGTCACTATGCAGATCTAGGGGGGATGGCCCCATTGGATCTATTATACTCAGCATAATAGCCCTTACCAGTATTAGAAAGTGTATTAGTACACAGTAACATGTATAGTTTATTTTGTAATAGTTTTTAAGCACAAGTGGGCATGTAGCTCCTAGGCACTGTGTAAATGTCCAGGAAACGTGTAAATGTGTATATAGAATTTGCCATTTGTTCAAGAAAAATGTGTCCACCGTCTACACGATACCAACTGTAGCTGCCCTGATTTTTAGCCTATATAAGTAAATGGATCTTGTCATTAAGTTCATTTAGGACTCAGATAGGTTCTTGCATAAACAATGCAGCAGGGATTGCCCTGTTAGCTTTCATTGTTTCACAGTATAGCAAGTGGATCATCCGCCTGTATTTATAAATCTGAGTTCACCATCATATATCAGAGTTCACCGCCTGGTTAATTATTGTAGCTGAGCATACTCGATGCCTGTGTAATCACAAATCTCCATCAGATCCTGTATTTAAATCCACATTGCACAGCTTTTTATACGATACTGGCAGGGATTGCCCTGGTAGCATCTAGTATAATGTATAGCCGATTTTGCTCCTATAACTATAGTACAGATGGATGTGTTGGCTTTTCATGCGCCTCGTACTATCTAGAACTAGCGTAAATGTTTATATATGCATATTATGTATATATGATGTACACATATATGTATCCATCGTATAGTACATGTAAACAAAAAGTTCCTACACCGGAAACAGTGACAAATAGTTATAATAATAAGTATTTTGACCGACAAAAGGCCATACAGGCCTCATACGTCGTAATGATGATGATAAGGCAGCAACGTCTTCTATTCATATGTGTGCAGAAGATTACTTACGTCATAACCAAAACAGTTTGTTACTAGAATCATGTTGGCCATTGTTATCTCTACCGTATCATTAACAATAATCATATTTAATTTAATTAATTGTATTATATTATATTTTGTGTGTGTGTGTGTGTGTGTGTGTGTGTGTGTGTGTGTGTGTGTGTGGCTGCTGGGTCTTACAGACGACACATCCCAAGGGTCATAGCTCATCTTGCTGGATGTTTTGAAGAGGATTTGACCAGGGGTTGCGGGTGGCTAAGCCACCAACAACTCTTGATCGGGTGGCTTTTCTGAATAGTCAGCGAGTGTGCAGCTTTTTACTCACTGAAATTGCTGTCTGGTGACTTGCAGCTACCAGATGGTTAAATGAACCTACCGTAGATGACATCGACATCGAATTTTTGACTGAAACAAACTTCAACTATTTAGACAACCACAGTATCGATGTATGTTACAGATTTGGTGATTCTACTTTTCTGCATTGCAGCATATTATCAATGAAAAGATTTATCCCAGTATGCACTAAGTGACCCCTATTACCTCAGTGTCTGACTTTTTGATCTCATAACCAAAAAAGGTAGAAAATTCTTTCCCCTCATAGTATGAATGTGTGTTCTGACGAGTCTATATATATATATATATATATATATATATATATATATATATATATATATATATATATATATATATATATATATATATATATATATATATATATTTTATATATATATATATATATATAATAATAATAATAATAATAATAATATAAAAAAATAATAATAATAATAATAATAATAATAACAACAACGTCAACAACAACAACAACAACAACCTATTCATGCTCACATATTGGGCCCAGCGATGCTGTAAAACTTCCACATACACAATCCTAACCTTCTACATTACGTGTTAAGGAACAACAATGTTCAAATACCAAGCTACTGTCTAACAATCCGCGAGGGCTGTCAAAGTGTTTTTCTGGAATCCTGGTGTATGGCCACACCTACCCCAGTGTTAAAATCTGAGTCAAATTGGACCAGCACTCCTCAAGATATACACAGATCCAGAACTTGATCATATCTAAGAGCCATAAGAAACCCAGCCATGACAGACACACTAAGAAATAGACTCACACACAGACTCACATGGTCACATTTACTCTCTTTCCTCTAAGACAACAACAACAACAACAACAACAATAATAATAATAATAATAGGCCCAAGGGCCTGTGGCGCTCACCTGGACCATTAACATTTGAACCATTTGCATTTGAATACGTGTAGATAACTGATGGATAATAATGGCTATTGGTTAAGGAGTAGTAGTGTTTTAAAGCAAAAGTTGGTGGATGACGGACGGATGACAGATGGATGGACGGATGACGGATGGTCGCCACGGCATAAGCTCACTTGGCCTTTCAGGCCGGGTGAGCTAATAATAGAAACAGTATGAACTCCATCCCCTAGCCCATTCCAATGAGTGATATATGTTACCCACATTATGAAAATCAATCAAAAACAAGTGAACCATATTTATCAAAATGTCTTGTCTTTTTTTTCCCTTTCTTTTTTTATGTCAAATCCTATATTATTTGTCTGTAGTTATGTATTAATATATTGTCATAATGCCTTATGCCTACTTATGTCAACTCATGTGTAATTTGTATGTTATTCTATGTCAGGGGTCCACAAGCTAATAGGCACAGCCTCCAGTGGATATAGTGCGGACCGACCGGACGGGTACTGACCATCCCAGCAAAGCTGTGTATGGAACAGCCATTCCGGATTCGCTCCAAACACGCCCCCTGGGTAGGACAGTGCGCGTACATTAGCCCTATGAGAGAGGTTTCTCGTCAAAGATCCGATAAAACGCGTGGTTCGCATGTTCGCGCGTCAGAGCTTCCCCGACAACACGTCTGGGAATTGGAAGCGAGTGCATGCCTATGGTGTACTGAGTAGGTACTCGTAAATGTTTATAATTCACCCGTTGTCGTTATTCCTGGTACCTATTAGGACCAGAATTAAACGAGCTTTTTAAAACTGTAAACCATTTTATAATCGGCCCAGAAATGGCTGAGTTATCATCGAAGCTCCCCGTTAAATTATACTATGACGTCGTAATAGCGTGTATTATATATATTAAACTAAATACAGAGTGATTTGTACACGTGGTCGATACCAGCACGCTGATTGGCTGGCGCTCGGCCGATGATTGGTTGAGGCGCCAGCTCTGACGTCACAGCGAGTATAAAAGGGTGAAAAATCGCTGTGGTAGGACGTCCTCAGCTTCCACCAGTTCTTGTGTACTCCCGGACGGCCATCCGAGTAATAAACTAATTTAAAGTTAGGCCTTCCGCATCCAGACTTTCCTATCGCAACTTCTGCGGGAGGGGCCGTGCGGGCCTGGATTGTAATCCTACATAATGTAGAGCTACAGTGATTCTTGGTAGATGACTCGCCAGATCTGCCGACCACATTGAAAAGTGGACACTAAATTCCGCACTGCATGTCGTGTGTGTTTTAATTAACTTTTTGACCACAGTCTGGTGGACTTTGCTAGGTGCGCTGCAAGAGCTATGCGACGCATCCCGCACCGTGTGCCAAGTTATGTAACTGCTTAACATTGTATACTGCCCTCTCTGTTAATGGGCAATCTTCAACTTTACTACTTCCGTCGCTGGACAGAAAACTTTCTCACTTCAGCATAAATTGTGATTTAGTTACAGAGACTATCTAATAGATGTTACTTCACTGCTCTGCTTCACTGTCCTGAGTATGTACCGTATCTTCCCTGCCTGGAGGAGTCATCTTGTGTAGCCAACCCGTGGAAACCAGCTGCGGGAATCACCTGCGGAAATCTCTCCAGCTCCAGAGAACGTGTCAACTCACGCTATGAATATGTTAGCACCTTGATTTCAGTAACATAGTAGCCTGTTCCATACTGATGACTATTAGGTACTCAAGTAACTATACTATTGTACATCTAATTATTATTTCCGTATTTGGTACTGATGACTATAATAGGTGCCTTCCCGGTCTTAAGACCGCAATTTCTAATTTCTTTATTACTGTGAATATTATTCTTGTTTACTGTGGTGCTCTCAACTAGCCACACCATCTAAGTTTATCAGTTTTTGATACTTAGTTGCTTAATTTAATTAGAATCTATGTATTGCTTTGGCTAGTTGTATATGGCAGATAGCCATCCAGTTAATATGTTTTATTTAATTGTAGAAAACCTTGGACCACAGTACACTAGGAGATCCTATACAGCAACATTTATATCCGCATCACTTATTCCCACCATCACCAATTTTACACTGAGGTCGCTGACCGTGCTCTAATTCTTTGAGCCCAGCATCTTACCGACTAAACCTTACTATTTAACTCTATAGGATAGGTTAAAGTGGTTAGGGACAATCTCTTCATTAGGAGACATATAGTGTACGCCTCTTTTCCGGTTGTTGTGATAATGTAGCCCCGCACTCCGGCAAGGTTATGTAAAATTGGCCAAATACCTATAGGGCCTCGTATATATCAAGTTATTGTCTCTTTCCACGATCCACCAGCCGTATGGCTTTATAATTGTTTGAATTCCCTATCAGCACATTGGTCTGATCTGACCCTGGGAAACTATTGGAGGTTTCCGAGCGGTGATGGTTAAAGTGCTGATTTACATACATCAAGCAGCATCTACCAATACAGCATCTTGGAACTACATAAGACGGTGACGTGGCAATTCTTCGGAAATCACTCGTTCCACCTTCACATAACCCAGTAAGCACCACGTTAATTATGGCTTCACTAGGATTTTCAGCACTTAGCATTTTCTGTTGAACAAAAGAGTGGCCCTTTTTGCCAACTCTTTTCCTCCACTTCGACGTCAAGAGCATTTTCCTGTGACAGAGGCCCACGTGAGGCACTGGCCTCTCATAACAGTGAGAATTCCTCTGACGGAGGCCCGCACGAGGCACCTTCCTCTCGCACCATCATGAAACATTTGGTGACAGAGGCCCGTGCAAGGCACTTTCCTCTCGCAGCAACATTGTTCTCTCTGTGTATGTTAGGGGTTTATTAACTTATATTAAGTCACTTAGTGATCTCTTATGCGGATGCGTCTCTTGCAGCGATACTTCCGTGGATTCAAGGATCTGTGTGGTACTTCCGGCGAGACCACGTAGAAAGGAACCAGCTAGCTCTATATTGTGTATTATTGTTCTCATGCTACTGTCAAATGATTCACCGTGTTTGTATAGTACTTATTTATATTTCTAGTATATTATTCTAATTGTTCCATTCTCTAAATTAGTATGGATAGACACACTGGTGACACAAATAGTTGGGACGAACCGTGTGGTTCAATCTCAGCGGCAATGGTCGCATGGCCCCACAGTGTTCCACTGGCTCTAGAAGTCAGTTTTGTACACCGCGGAGAGACGTCCTATGGGATCCGCAACCCCGAGATCCGCAGGTAACCAGCCATCATGGTCATCGTGCACTTGCGGTGCGATGGGCGGATATCTATTGGCGGACCAGCACATAACCCCGCGAGCTACAAGTGGTGCCCAATGGTGGGCTCGAACAAGAAGCGAACCCACAGCTACACTCACCAACCACGAGTTTCAGCCTCCTTCATCCGACATTCAGTATTCCTTCGATTTAGAGGTAGCATCATATGATGGATGCACTGCTCGCATGCTCACTGACAATGTCACAAATTTCGATGGTGTGAACCGACCAGCACCGCCACAACTCAAGTTCTCACTGATCAGCGAGGGGATATTCTGCAATGACTTGCAAGTGGGAACTCAATACCTCACCTTATCGGATTTCCGCGATAGGCTACCACCATCTACGCCGGATTGCGGAAGACCACGTCAAATACCCCCTATGGGGGCAACCACAACCTTCACGACCATTATGTTCACCTAAGTCATCAATGGGTGATCAGTAGCCGGATGCTCATGTACCATATCCAGTATCACCTCCTTATTGCGCATCATCTCCTTATTATCCAACAGGATCACGTTACGAACTAGAGGATACGGCTACACCATTCCAGCAATACATCAGACAACGTACACACCACACACATCATTCACGTCAGTCACCTGCACTGCCTTCGTATGAGGAATACGTCTCACAGCATCAGGAACGTCCGTGTCGTCTACACAACATGCCTCCACCAGCCTATAGACCTACACCTGTCTATGGACCCACATCAGGACGGTATTCGGCAGAACCAATGTACTGTGCAACCCATCATCACCGAGAATCACCTTCACGAACGCGTCAGCATCATCAGGGACATCGACGAGCAATACCACCACCACCACCATCACCACCACCACATGATGGGAGATTATTAGCCGCAAAGTTGTCCGGAAAAGCGCTACAAGTTCTGGCAGAGTTAGGCACAGTCTACACAGAACTGGAGAATGCGTTGTCGGAAAGATTCGGCGACACCACCCTCAGGGAAACAAGTCGGCTTCAACTAAAGAATCTACGTCGATGCTTGGAGGAAACATTGCCAGAATTAGCGAGTCGCATCCATCGTCTTGTTACCCGCACATACCCTAGCACAAATATTGAAGGGAATGGTGTCCAAACCAACCTCCATCTACATCCCCAAATGCTGACCGACGAACCCCGCAGCCAGAGAATCCGTTAAACTAGCCTAGCACAGGCACCGATTACAGAGTCGCTTCGGTGACCATCCCTACAACCTGACTCAACTGCAGCCTCTGAACGACTACGTCAGGCGGCCACACCTACTCATCAACAAATTCATACAACATCATACACTCACCCACACCAGGCTTCGTCTATGACAGTGCCTACGCATGTGCGGAAAATGTGACACAACACTTACCGCATCTACACAACCTTCTTTCCTATGTAAAATGGCAGTGGTAGGTTGAGCACCTCCACTGAAACAACGCTTTTGCAAGTACAACGTCCCACCACCAAGTCACTTAACACCGGGTGTCCTTTGGTGGTTTGCAACTCACAGCCTCTTACAGCCTCATCACCAACATGCACCATCACCAGTGATTCCGAGGAAGGCACCAATTCAACATCATGGATCTGCGAGAAGAAACATTGTACAAACAAAAGAAATGTCCTACAATGCTGTTGCTTCTTCTGCACATCAACTAAACATCCCATGATGTGGTGTAAAAAGTGGTTCACACAGTTAGCCCTTATCCGAGAACGTGAGAATCTTATCCGCACTGCAGTATACACCAACACAGCTTACACAGAATCGGCAACAATGCCACCACCACTGCTACCCCCGATCCCATCGTCGCCCAAGCAATCACAGCAGCAGCGACAGCGAGTCAGCCACTGCACCACAATTATGAAACAACACTCACAGAGTCATCCTGAAACTGAACCCTGAATACATGCTTGCCTCACAATGTGCCAGTCCCCGCATCATCGTGGACACCACCAACAAAAATCATATACCCTTCTGAGTGTTCAATGGCACTGCGGACCCAATAACACTTGAACCAGGAGTCTGTTGTGGTCATTTGGTGGATGTGATATCACTGGAAACAGCCCCAACCACAAACACAACAACAACAACAACAATGTCTGATGATTTGCCCGAACACTTACATGACCTATAATTGCGTGCCACAGTTGGATTGATGCAATCCCCAAAAACTACAAATACGGAAATTACTTCACAAATATCGTAATAGTTTCTCATCGGGAGACATGGACCTCGGAGAAACTTATCTAGTACGACACTCAATTGACACCGGACACAACCAACCCATACGTCAACCCGTTAGACATCTCCCGAATCATAAGGAGGCGGAGGGACACCAACAGGTAGAGGACATGTTGCGGACCAGAATAATTGAGCCTTCAGCATCCCTCTGGGCCAGTCCCATTGTAATAGCAGGCAAAAAGGACAGATCTTTGCGGTTTTGTATAGACTACCGCCGTCTTAATGATCTTAGCCTCAAGGACGCTTATCCGTTACCTCGGATAGATAATGCCTTTGATTCCTTCTCAGGAGCGAAGTGGTTTTGTACCCTTGATTTAGCTAGTGGGTACTGGTAGCTAGCCATGGATGAGGCTGACATGGAGCAGACCGCATTCGTATGCCGAGACGGTCTTTTTCAGTTCCGCAAGATGCCCTATGGCGTGTACAATGCTCCTGGCACTTTCGAACGTCTCATTGAGCAGGTATTAACTACACTGCAATGGGAAATCTGTCTGTGTTACATTGACGACGTAGCCGACTTTGGTCCAGCATTTGAGCAAACTCTTTCCAATTTAGACACCATGCTGTCAAGATTCCACATGGCTAACTTGAAGCTCAAACCAAAGAAATGTCATCTCTTCAGACAGAGCATCATGTTCCTGGGACATGTCATATCCAGTGATGGAGTGGCCACCCAACCGTCAAAATCAGAAGCCGTGACGGCGTGGCAGACCCCTGAGTCTGTCATGGAAACTAGGAGCTTCCTTGGTCTCTGTCAATACTGTCGTCAATACATCCGTCATTTCAGTGAGATTGCATGACCTCTCTTCAAGATCACCGAAAAGGATCAACCCTTTGAGTGGACAAGTGAGTGTGAAGGTTCCTTTAGGGTGTTGAAGGAACTCTTGATGACCGCTCCTGGTCATGCTCATCCCAACCCTAACCTCGATTTCATCCTGGACACTGATGCGTCAGCTTACGCTATTGGCACAGTTCCATCTCAGGTCACGGAGGATGGAACGGAGCAGGTATTGGGTTATGGTTCTCATACTCTGAATAAAACAGAGAAACGTTATGCAACCACGAGAATTACTGGCTGTGATCTACTTTGTCAAGTATTACAAATACTTTCTGAATGGTCGCCCATTTACTCTCTGTATGGATCACGCTTCTCTACGCTGGCAACGCAACCTTAAAGATCTGGAGGGTCAGGTAGCGAGATGGCAGGAATCCCTGCATGCTTTTAACTTCAAGGTGGTTCATAGACCCGGCAAACTGCATGGAAATGCTGATGCCTTGAACCCGAAGTAGCCACCACCGTGACACATACAACACAGCGATCTCCGGTGTTCCCAGAATTGCGGTGCACAGACTGGAACATGGAGAAAGTCACTCACGAACATGCAACAGACGTGCAGACACGAAATATATACACATGGATCCAGGAGGGGGTATGTCCCCCCTGGGAATCTGTTACACCATTATCCGCAACAGTAAAATACTACTACCAGCTGTTTGAAGGATGCCACATACAGCAAGGCGTTCTCTACATTAATAACCGCCTCCTGATTCCGGAATGTTATCGTGAAACAATATTACAACAATTACACGATAACGCTGGACATTTAGCTGTGGAACGAACATTAACGCAGATAAAACAGAGATTCCACTGGATTGGGATATGCGATAGTGTAAAGGCATGGGTCGCCAAATGTGTCCCATGTCAAAGACGCACTGTTGATCAGCACCATTCCGCACCTCTTCAGATTAAGATAGTTCGTGCACCATGGGAGCGAGTGGCTATTGATGTGCTCAGACCCTTGAATACGACGGATGATGAAAACAAATACATCCTCGTATTACAAGATTATTTCATGAAGTGGGTGGAAGCATTCACCCTGCCAGACCAAGAGACATCCACAGTAGTGGAGGTCTTGGCAAGCAATGTGTTATGCCAGTTTGGAATGCCCTATGAGCTGCACTCCGAACAAGGAAGTAATTTTGGGAGCTGGCTGATCTCCGAGCTCTGTAAATTGTCCCATATCATCAAAATGAGAACTACACCATATCATCCCCGCAGCGACAGTATGGTCGAAAGATCCAACCATACGCCAGTGGAGATGTTGATGAAGGGAACACGCCTTGATTGTCGAGATTGGGATCTACGACGCCCATATGTGCTCATGGCATACCACACTTCAGTACATTGCAGCACGGGTTATACCCCTGCGCGGTTAATGTTAGGCCATGAATTAGCCTTGCCACTGGATCTGGCCATGCCCTGGATTCCGGGGGAAAGAAATTCACCATCTCTATACATAGAGCTCATGTGGCATCAGATAGAACAGACCCATGAGCTAGTGAGAGCTACTTTATCCACTGCACACTGGCGTCAGAAAATATGGCACGGCCGGCGAGTGCGTGGGGATCCATATGAAGCAGGAAGAATGGTTTGGGTACACGATTCGTGGCGATCTGCAAACGTGCCAAGTAAACTGAGTTACCAGTGGAAAGGCTCCTATGTGGTAGTAGGTAAGACGTCGGACGTGACCTACCATATCCGCACTTCGGATGGCCTGACCTCAGTCATCCGCTTCGATCGGCTGAAACCATGTGTCAGTGACGAGCCCGTACCAGAGCTTGGACTGGTTGTTCCATGTGACACCGATACCCAGACGGATGTCTCTACGGAGACGAGTATTCCAGACATTAGTCTAGAGCACCACAGTGCCTGTTTGACCCTTCTCCTACCAAGCCAGGAGTCCGGTGAACAAGCAACTAACGCTGAGGACGATGATGAGATATGTACTCGCCCTCTCCCTCCTCAGTGCGGGTCTACTCGATCTGGGAAGTCATATCTGAAGACTTTCTCGTTTGTGTTTTCCAAGGGGAAGGACAGAAAAGTTGTTCCGCCAACATCTTCCCATTCCCACCCACTTCATGCTATACCCCCATTATAGAGTTACCACAAGCGGAAGCTGATGCTGCCCCAGGCCATGCTTCTTGTGGGGTGGAACATGTAATAGATAGCATGGAAGTGAAGAGGCTTGATGAGGCCTTCGCTTCGCAAGTGGTGGGCAGGGAAGCAGCCTGTTCAGCAGACTCTCGGCCCCAATTTTCCCGGTTCTTAAAAACTACAACAGCGTACCAACCATCATGTAAGGTGCGATGACCACTCCCCCTTTCCAAGGGCAACCCTTACCAAAAACCAACCATCAAACCCACCCGAAGTAATAAAAACATCACCCTTCACAACAGCGCAAAAATCATCCACAGATAACCAGCCACGCGTATCAATGAAAATCACCAACACGACAGAAACATAGACACTTATGATGACTGCATTCACAATCTCCATACGATGGCATTGTTATTGTAAACTGTTGCACGCATTTTCCGAGCTGTATTATAATAAATTACGTTTGGTCTAGGTAGGGATTGGATTTGTCCTACCCGCAGAGTAGGATGCTTGGCAGTCCACCCACCCACCCACAGTCCAGCTTGGCGGAGTTAGCAAACTTAATTTCCGCAAGCAATGAATCTGTTTATACCAACCAATGATTATAGACAGCGATATTGTCCTAATTTTGATTAAGAACACCATCGTTCTACCGTGTATACAGATCATTAGCACACGGGCCGATGAAGCGGCATCAAAACTTCGACAGTATAATATCAAGGAGAATTTCAAATATTCTCTTACGTACATATTACCGCACGAGATCGACACAGGCTGGAATACATTCTTACAGACAAGACACAGATGCATGTATAAGATGACGTGCATATAGGGATGCTGTTCTAAGGAACAGAGTTAAAAACATATATTTCCGTCTTTCGCATCAACAACGAATATTCATCAGCATCAACACACCGCCATTATGTAAATATTGCTTAAGTTTCTGATCAACCACGTGCTTTCATAACAAAGAACCACATGACTTTCACTTCTATTTACAGTAAATTGGATCAAAGGCTTTAAAAACAAGAGCCGTCCAAAATGCGCAACTACCACGGTGTGATGGAAGAGGCGAGATGGGTGAGTCGGGGCAATTGCCGCTGACGTCACCGCGCTCTCCCACACCCCATCGGGCGCTCCAGCCTGAAATTAAAACAGGCAAGTTTATAAGCATCCAATCTGTAAAACCGCTTCACACTAATTAAAAGGTGAACTTCCACAGGAATAATTAGTTCTGAGTTTTTACATTGATCAGAGACTTGTTTTTCCGTCGCATAGAGACGAAAGTGATACACATTTCCTCTTATAATTATAATTACTCCCTGTACACAGGAGGAAAACTTCAATAAATCCAGGTTTAATAAATCAAAACTTTCCTTATGGGGCGTGGCCGAATCACCCTGGAACGTTCGGCTGTGGTCATCCACCCTCCTGTGGCGTCACCATAAAGTATAAAAGGAGGAGATTGCACACTGATACTTCGTCTTCCCGTCAAAACTCGACACACGGGAAGAACAAGCATTAGGTCGCAAACCAAATTCTGCTGTTTTACTCATTATTAATTTATCACTTCTATTATATATTACTTGACCAGGAAAGTTATGAAGAGCTAGGAAAAATTAGATTAGGTTAGGCAGTCCGCACCCCCATTAACATGCGGAAATAAGATGTCACTTGCTGAGGACCTTGCCTTATCCGACAGTTTGGAAGAGTCGACGCCAGCACCATCCGGAATGAAATATCCATGTTCAGCATTTCAGCTCAACGGACAGCCATGTAGGTGCGCTTTCTCCTGTAATTTGGGCTTGACGCTACATGTCAATCGTGACCATGTTATGCATAGAGCTTTTTGTACCAACCAGCAACAGCAACCACCGCATCCGCAGCACAGCACGCCTTGAGCCACTACGCAACCATCATCACCATCACGATGGAACCAACAGCATCATCAGCACTGACGGCACCTGCAGTAACGGTACCAGCACCACCTGCAGTTGCCACTCCGGAAGCACACGCAGCAATGCCACCATCCGCATCACGCATGCCACCAGCATCAGTATCCGCATCCATAATCGGCCAGCCCATTTCAGTAGTTATTACGATGTCCATGCCAGAACAGGTGTTACAGGACAAATTCAGATAGATCTTTATCTCCTTGTAGCCTTATCATTGACAAGGAGAACAGCCTTACTGGAAGCAATCCCGACCACCGCATCACGAACCAGCGTCACCACACACCTGCGCAGCAGTACACCAACGGATCCAGCCATATAGACGATAACAACACCAGAACGTCCTTACACTGGGAAGAGACGCATAGCCCATTCACAAGAAATCTGTGCCGTGCCAAGGACAGCAGCGAGTAAACTTCTGAAGTCCATGAAGATCCGGAAGCTTTCTGCCAGCACCGCATCCGCTACAGCATCACCAGCAGCATTCACGAAGACATCACCATTCCGGTGACCTCTAATCCAACTCACCGCACTCAGCCCGCCAGCAGCACGAATCACACCGACCACGCCAACAACGACAGTGATGTCAGAGTCACCTCACCACCGCCACTTCGCACATTACCAGTCATCATTTCCGGCACCACCAGCGCTTCCATGGACACATCTGCACCATCTTCCAGAGATGGCCCTGTATAGTAGTGATATATCGGCAGCGGAGGATCACCTGCCACATCCATCCTGTATGAGTCGCGGTACCCAGGCTGGCTGGGAAAACTTCACTGCAGATGTTTGTGGACACTATTGCTGAGGTTGCAACAGGATTTATCAATAGGTGTATGAAACACAGAACTTATTATTATGTTTATTTTTTAAATACTTTTCTTATTATTACATATGTTTTAACAATTGAAACCTAGTCCCTAGGCTGACTACGGTCATCCTACACAGCTGCGCAATATTCTTGCATAGCTGTGTCTCACCATAAAATAATCACTGCAGATTCATGGGTTGCTGTAAACACGTCGGGTGCGACGTAAGTACACAAACACACCGTAGCGAATATGTCATAATCCTGTCATGCAGTCTCAGCTATGCTGGGGTCAGCTAAGCTGGGGCTACCTGATGAACTAGTCTTTTTACTTCATTATTATATACACCTGTGCAAAAGTTAAGCACCAGCAAAAACAATAGAACGTAGAAACATGATGGTAAAACTAGGCTGCCATACTTTTTGTCCCCGCGTTAGCTGACATAATTCCAAGTATGAAATGCACATGCATGCATGACTTCACGCCGCTTGATGTCCGTGCGTGGCGGGAAACAGCACACGTGTTCAGTTATGTAAAAGTCCAGTTTGAGGTGTAGAACATTACATACAGATTTAGGCGACAAGATTAGGAATTTTGCGTTCATGACCGTGGTTTATTTGTACAGAGAGAATTAGCTCTTGATTGTGAACCGCTATGGCAAGACGAAGGTTAAGTGATCGTGTGAAATGGCAAATCATAGGCATGCATACCACTGGTATGTCATGCAGAGAGATTGGCAGACAGCTGAACATTAACCATACTGTAATCAGTCGTTTGATTGCAAAACATGGGCAAACTAACGAGGTGAAGGACAGGCCTAGATCTGGAAGACCGAAGAAGACTACTGCCCGTGATGATCGAGCCCTAGTACGCCTTGTTAGGAGATCTCCATTCACCAACAGCAGAGTGCTCAGCCAGCAATGGGAAACGCGCAATAGAGTGTCAATGTCTACCGTCAAAAGGAGACTGTATGCTGCTGGCATGAAAGCTAGGAGACCTGTCAGACGTCCTCTCCTCACTGCACACCACAAAGAGGAGCGTCTGAGGTGGTGCAACGAAAGAAGACACTGGAACATGAGATCCTGGAGACGGGTACACTGGTCCGATGAAAGTCGGTTCCTGCTTCATGCCACAGATGGTCGAACTCGTGTATGGAGGTCCAGACGCACGGCGTACGACCAACGTAACATCATGGAAGAAGTTCCATTTGGTGGAGGTTCCGTTATGATATGGGGGTGCATCTCATTTGATTGTAAGCTGGATCTGTTGACTGTACCTGGAACACTAAATGGACAAAGATATCAAGATTCCATACTGGATAGAGTTGGGGTCCCTCATTTTGTAAATCATGCACCTGGAACCCACCCTATATTCATGGATGACAACGCCCGACCACATCGTGCTAGAGCTGTGCATGAATACCTCCGCCAGAATGCCATCGAAACCCTACCATGGCCAGCAAGGAGCCCTGACATGAACCCTATTGAGCATATCTGGGACATTCTGGGAAACATGGTGAGAAGGAGGGATCCTCCTGTGCAGAACCTACAGGAATTAACAGACACACTCCATCTTGAATGGCAACGAATACCACAATGGCGTATCAGTCGGTTGGTGACCAGCATGAGACGTCGTGTCCAGGCCGTCATCCAGGCACAAGGTGGATATACCCGGTATTAATAATGACAGTCTCAAACTCGTGCACAGATGTTAAACTTCGTTTTCAGACACCATTAATGACAATCTAGCCACGTGTGTCAACTGTAGGGCAATAGTTGTCAGTTGTGTCAACGTAACCATATTCAGGCCTCGCTTTCAAGTTCAAACAAAAACATACAGTGTTTCCCCACCATCATAATCAGCATTCCTCTAGTTGCATTATTACCTCTTGCACTAAGATGGATGGGTACATAAATGTTTATGCTATTGCTTTCTTCATAGCACATGAATATACCCTCGCATGTGCGTAAAAATAGGGTGGTGCTTAACTTTTGCACAGGTGTATATATTATTTTTCTTATTATTTTTAAACCCGGTGTCAGTACACTGGGGTGGATTTGGGACAGCGAGAGCTGCTTGTGCGGAATCCGCACTGTATGCATCTGCTCATATAATCAGGATGCATACGACTAAAATATACATATCTATGTGCATCCCTTTACTTACCCGGGATGCACAATGTAATTAAACTAATCTAAGATACTCTTGTCAGGTATAGTTACATGATTATATAGCCTATATACATTCTACTGTATTGGAATTGTGGTACGTTGGAACTTGGTGTTCTCTGTGGAAAAATAATTATCCGCACCCATGTGAGCTATTGTTTAGGAAATCACTGTTCTAAATAATAAAATATGCACGCACCAAGCAATAAACACTAAACAAAAAAAAAGGAAAAGACTTGGAAAAATAATTCCATGTCAAAAATTAAAATCAATGGTATGCCTCCCTCACAAACTCTTTTGCACCCTATGTGCTCTTTCTTATAAACAAGCGTCTTTTGCGTCACTCTCCTCTCGGATATGTGCCTACTTGGGAAGTCTATAATTCCTGCCTAGCACGCTCCACGGGCATCAAACTAGGAGGGGATGGTGTAGTGCGGACCGACTGGACGGGTACTGACCGTCCCCGCAAAGCTGGGTGTGGAACGGCCTCTCCAGATTCGCACCAAGCACGACCCCCTGGGTAGGATAGTGCACGTACATAAGCCCTATGAGAGAGGTTTCTCGTCAAAAATCAGCTAAGTCTGATAAAATGCGTGGTACACATGCGCGCGCGTCAGAGATTCCGTGACAACACGTCTCGGAATTGGAAGCGAGTGCATAGGTACACGTAAATGTTTATAATTCATCCGTTCTCATTATTCTTGGTACGATTAGGATCAGAATTAAACGAGCTTTCTAAAACTGTAAACCATTTAGAAATGGCTGAGTTATCGTCGAAGATCCCCGTTAAATTATACTTAGAATATTGCTATAACGTCGTAATAGCATGGATATATTAAACTAAATACAGAGTGATTTGTACACGTGGTCGATACGTCACTAGTATACCAGCACGCTGATTGGCTGGCGCTCGGCTGATGATTGGTTGAGGCGCTCAGCTCTGACGTCACAGCGAGTATAAAAGGGGTGACAAATCGAGGATCAGGAGCATCGCCGGGTTGGCAGCCGTCCTGCACAGTACCTCTGCACCATCAGGAGGACCGCTGCTGACCTACCAGTGATTCTCACATCTACCGGTGTCTTACAGAACCCAGCACATCCGCGGTGGTAGGACGTCCTCAGCTTCCACCAGTTTTTGTGCAGTCCCAGACAGCCATCCGGGAGTAATAAACCAATTTAAAGTTAGACCGTCCACATCTGGACTTTCCTAACGCAACTTCTGCAGGAGGCGCCGTGCGGACCCGGAATGTAATCCTACATGATGTAGAGCTATGGTGATTCTTGGTGGATGACTCGCCGGATCTGCCGACCACCTTGAAAAGTGGATACTAAATTCTGCACCGCATGTCGTGTGTGTTTTAATTAACTTTTTTACCACAGTCTGGTGGACTTTGCTAGGTGGGCCACAAGACCTATGTGACGCATCCCGCACCGTGTGCCAAGTTATGTAACTGCTTAACATTTTGTACCACCCTCTCTGTTAATAAACAACCTTCAACTTTACTACTTCCGTCGCCGGACGGAAAACTGTCATTGTGATTTAGTTACAGAGACTATCTAATAGATGTTACTTCACTGCTCTGCTTCACTGTCCTGAGTGTATACCTATCTACCCTGCCTGGAGGCGTCAGTTTGCGGAACCAACCTGCGGAAACCAGCTGTGGGAATCACCTGCGGAAATCTCTCCAGCTCCAGAGAACGTGTCGACTCGCGCTATGAATATGTTAGTGCCTCGATTTCAGTAACATAGTAGCCTGTTCCGTACTGATGACTATTAGGTACTCAAGTAACTATACTATTGTACATCTAATTATTATTTCCGTATTTGGTACTGATGACTAATAGGTGCCTTCCCGGTCTTAGGACCACAATTTATAATTTCTTTATTACTGTGAATATTATTCTTGTTTACTGTGGGGCTCTCAACTAGCCGCACTGTCTAAGTTTATCAGTCTATGATACTTAGTTAATTAATTTAATTACAATCTACTTATTGCATTGGTTAGTTGTATATGGCAGATAGTCATCCAGTCAGTATGTTTGGTTTAAGTGTAGAAAACTTTGGACCGCAGTACGCTAGGAGATACTATACAGCAACATTTATATCTGCATCACTTATTCCCACCATCATCAATTTTCCACTGAGGTCGGTGACCATGCTCTAATTGTTTGAGCCATGTGTGTTACCAACTAAACCTTACTATTTAACTCGATAGGATAGGTTAAAGTGGTTAGGGACAATCTCTTCGTTAGGAGACATATAGTGTATGCCTCTTTTCCGTTTGCTGTGATCATGTAGCCCCGAACTCCGGCAAGGTTGTGTAAAATTGGCCAAATACCTATAGGGCCTCGTATATATATCAAGTTACTGTCTCTTTCCATGCTCCACCAGTCATATGGCTTTATAACTGTTTGAATTCCCTATCAGCACGTTGGTCTGATCCGACCCTGGGAAACTATTGGAGGTTTCTGAGCGGTGATGGTTAAAGTGCTGATTTACATAGATCTACCCCCCCCCCCTCCCCGTATCCTACTTGTTAGCTAGATAACCGCGCCAATGAAGGAAAACACTGCGAAAACATATTGTTATAAATGTGAGTTTGATAGTTTATTTACTGGCCCGCAGTGCATATCTGGACGCATTGGAACCTAATCCTTACGACAGGTCAAAAGTTAGATCCGTAGGAATAGGTGACAGACGAGATGCGCATCTCCATCCAACTCGTTGGATTGTCTGGGAAGGATCTGGAAATCCACCACACCCTCACAGGAAGGACGCTCGCGATGGATATTCGCCTCTCTATCCCCGCCTTAATGATATGTTAGTGATCAAACGTGCTTATGTGGAATGTAGCCATTGTCCAGATGATGTTTTATGTGGTTGCAGAGCAAGGTAGCCGGATTTTCATCAAATTCGGATGCGTTGCGATGTCACATGTACGCACGCTGTCTGTGGAGGTAGATGCTCTTCAAAGCAACCTACGGGAAGCTAGGCATCTGCGCCCATTGGACAGCGGTATCTAACGATAGATAGGAATCCCTGCCACTTGCAGTCAAAGCTAGTTTTCGTTTCTAACAACTAATTGGTAGGTTAGACTGTAGCAGAAGGCCTGCATAAATAAAGCAGCATCTACCAACACAGCATCTTGGAACTACATAAGATGGTTACGTGGCAATTCTTCGGAAATCGCTCGTTCCGCCTTCACATAACCCAGTACGCGTCACGTTAATTATGGCTTCCCTAGGATCTTCAGCACTTAGCATTTTCTGTTGAACAAAAGAGTGGTCCTTTTGCCAACTCTTTTCCTCCACTTTGGCTTTGAAGGCATTTTCCTGTGATGGCGGCCCACGCGAGGCACTGGCCTCTCGCAACAGTGAGAATTCCTATGACGGAGGCCCATGCGAGGCACCTTCCTCTCGCACAATCATGAAACATTCGGTGCCGGAGGCCCGCACGAGACACTTTCCTCTCGCAGCAACATTGTTCTCTCTGTGTATGTTAGGAGCATATTAACTTATATTAAATCACTTAGTGATCTCTTATGTGGATTCTTCTCTTGCAGGGATACCTCCGCGGATTCAAGAATCTGTGTGGTACCGCCGGCGACACCATGTAGAAAGGACACCAGCTAGCTCTATATTGTGTATTATTGTGCTCATTCTACTGTCAAACGATTCACCGTGTTTGTATAGTACTTATTTATATTTCTAGTATATTATTCTAATTGTTCCATTCTCTAAATTAGTATGGATATACACACCGGTGCCACAAATAGTTGGGACGAACCGTGTGGTTCAATCTCAGTGGCAATGGTCGCACGGCCCCACTGGAACATCAGTGTTCCACTGGCTCTAGAGGTCGCTCTTTGTAAACCGCGGAGAGATGTCATACGGAATCCTCAACCCCGAGATCCACAGCTAACCAGCCATCCCGGTCATTGTGCACTTGCGTTGCGATGGCGGATATCTATCGGCGGACCAGCACGTACCCCCGCGAGATACAGTGGACGCCCTGTTATCATATTTGTAATTTGGAATATTTACCAAGAGAATAAATCAAATCAAATCGTAGCATAACCCATCTTTACATAAAGTGTATAATAACACATTTTCATCAACAATAAAATATTTCTAAGCAATTAATTTCTAAACATATATACCGGTATTGCATGATTTAATTTGGTTGTGTTTAAAGGGAGTACAAGAAGTATAACTTTTCAAGCCATCCCCATGTTCAATTTGTATTAATTCAATTAGACTAGTTCAGGCACAATGTTGAATAATATTATTATTGTTGTTAATCTCATTATTATTCTCATCTTGATCTTGATTAGTTATGGCGAAACATCCAAACGACATAATTTTGCCGCACATTTTCAAGTAGCTGGTTTAGACATGTTTATTGCCTCTGATTAATTCGGCAAATATATTTGTAAGATTTGCAGATTTTTCTGAACTGCTTAGAAGATCCTGTGATAGTTTGTTCCAATCCCTTATCGTACTGGGAATAAAGCTGAATTTAAAGATGTCAGTTCTTGCATAAATTTGGTTGAAGTGACTGTTGTGCATGTTTTGGGTTTTCCGAATTGGAGCCTGTAGACTGCTAATGATATCTTTGCTTGTTGCTGAATAAGGCGGTTTTGTTTCCTTCTGTCTGACAATGGTGTGAGTGTTGGTGTTTCCATTATATTTGTCATACTGCCTGGTTCGTAGCAATAGTTTGAGGTGATAAATCTAATGTGTTTGTACATTTTCTTGTTTGTCCTGAAGAGTTATCTGATGAGGGTCCCAAACTGCACTTGCATATTCCAGAACTGGTCTAACCAGTCCCATGTATGCTTGAAGTCTGATTTTTTGGGAACAGAATGATAAATTTCTCCACAATAGTCCTAAGGTTCTGTATGATTTGCTCCAGATCTCAGTTATGAGTTTATTCCAGCTTAGGTCATTGGTGATGTTGACGCCCAAGTACTGTACTGATGAAACAAAACTTAGACTGGTTCCTTTTAGTGTGTAGTCGAAATTGATGGTTTGTTTTTTCTGGTTAGGCTCATCATGTTGCATGTTACTGGTTGGAAGCGCATTCCCCAAGTGGTAACCAGTTACCTAACATGTTTATGTCTTGTTGGAGTGCCTCACAGTCCTTGGGGTCATCAATTTCCCGGTAGCGTATGCAATCATCAGCGAATAGCCTGATCTCTGAGGAACTGTCCTGGACTATATCATTTATGTGGACTGGAAACAGAAACGAGTCTAGAACGGTTCATTGAGATACTCCAGACTCATCGTTCCTATCATCATCATCATCACATACCCAATCCGATTCCTCTCCATCCCCGATCCTGCCCCATGACAAATACTTGGATGGGTATGATGTGTTGTTAGACCCATCATGTTCATCCAAACAACCGTCATCTGGCCAGGCCAGGGGCCCAGAATAGACCTGTATCAACTCCTATGACGTGGATGATGGCAAGAAGAGCCTTTTGGAAATTAACTACCCAATTTTACACTGTATCAAGATAACCAAGTAGTAGACATAGTAGAAATCTTTGAGGATACTGTTACAGCTCTCATGCGAAAAACAAAGCCATCTAAAGCAAGTGTTAATGATGGTATACATCCAGTGACTTTTAAAAGAGGTTTTAATTCTGGCTAAGCTGTTTAACTTCTCTGTCTTAAGTGGTACATTGCCTAGGGACTGGCTTGATGGCAACATTTGTGCACTTTTTAGTAAAGGCTCCAAGACTAATCCCTCAAACCACAGACCAAAATCCTTGACAAGTTAGGTTGTTAAGACCATCGAGAAAATAGTCTTGAAACGACTATCAGATTTCTGCAATGAACGCCAAATAATATCCTGCCACCAACATGGATTTCAAACTGGATGCTCGCCAACTTTTACAATGCCTGAATGACAGGACATGCATTTTGACACCCCTGTAATATATAGAGTTAAACATTTACTAACAACATCTGTATTATACTCACTATATACTTCACTATTTGATTATTTCATAGTAAATGACACTTAGGAAGTATAGAAATGCACGTCAGAATGCAGCTAACATACGTGGTGGGTTATAAATCAATCACCGAAAGGATGTAGGGAAATATGTGTAAAATAAGAATTATCACTACTTTTCTCCAATGATTCATCAGTCGTTTTCTGTGCGAAGTCGGCAAATTTTAGATGTTATGGTGCAATATGTCACATCATATGCTATAAAGCCAATGCAGGAAGCACTACCTAATACGTGATTTCATACTTTTAATATTACGGACATCTGGTTTCTTATATAGCATAGAATTTGTTGTATTTTCTAACCATTTGAACACAGATATTACCAATGTCACAATTTCAACTCATCTTTGCTGAAAAGCTGTTGAATTCTTTTGAAACTAAGTTAGGTAGCAATGACAAGTCAAATTGATTTCAAAATATTCAGCTGTTGAACATTTTGAAGGTCATTAAACTGGGAATCAGTGTTACGACTTGCAAGATAATAGTCAGTGTTGCAACTTGTAATCAGGATACAGGTATAGTCTAGCAGAAGTAATCCTGAGAAACGTAGAATGGGGCACATGCAAAGGGGTGTAAATGGCAAATTCATACACCAGTGGCACGACCATGCTGCAGACCACTAACATACTGATGGGCCACCCATGGTGGAACACACGAGCACCAGGGGGCCGTTGTTAGACACACAGCTAGCCCATGCATGAGCAACAGCTCCCACCAACCATACCGACTGTATTCAGGCCACAGCAAGACCAAGCCTGTAACCAGCAGCGCAATGTGCAGCAGCTAGGTAACCAACCGGCAGTCTTACAGTTTAGGAAACTTCAGTGCACACTCTATAGCAACTGTCTACCTATCACCAGCAGTGCAATGGGCAGCAGTCAGTTAGTCAACCAGCAGTGCAGCCTAACATGATATCCCAGGCAAATCCAGTGCACATAACTACATCCCAACAGATCGTGGCAACACCCTACCAGAAGGGATATACTGTACAGCACATATCTTCAGTAAGTGGGTCAAACAAGCAAGTAAGCCATCAACACTACTTTTAGTGAATGGCCGAGCTTCGGAGCTAGTGGACATAGAGCGCATGCACAGGGTAGAGCAGACGGAGACGGCCAGAAAAGACTGATGGAGCTCAGGATTGGATCTATCAATTTCAAGAATGTGATGACTAATAAGATTTATCTGTCTAATGTGATTGAGGAACTGGATATACTTTGCATCCAAGAGACCTGGCCCTTTGGCTTTGAGGAGCAAGAGATTTTGAACATACATGAAGATTATCTTGGATGTCACAAGTTAGTAGATGCAGAAGATCCAATCACACCCAAATAAAAACCAAGATGGTATGGTGCATTGCAATTAGATAGCATAAAATCCTAGATCAAAGGATAGGAAACCATCAGGATGGTAGAGAACGAATCCTCATAATAACCATTGATGCAGCACCAAGAGCTATATGTCTCATAACTTTCTATATGCCCACAAGTGTCTACAAAACCTCGGAATCACAGTTTATGGATACACTGGCCGAACTCAATGAGGTGATTGTGAAGTAGGGCCGTGCGGTATTGAGATTTGGGTGATTATAATGATATCACAGGAAAATACCGTGATAATGTGTAATACCACGGTATTCACGTGGCTTATGTCCCGAGAATATGATGATGATGATGATGAACATAACGCTTACCCGGGGAAAGTGAAAAATATGGCGGGCAATTCAATCTCGTATATTAATTGCTTTCCCGGGCAACCTGTTATTTTTGGAAAAAATATTTTTCTAGCTCAATTTCTGTATTTCAATGGCCAGTAGATTTCATTATCTGCTCTGGTAAAGCTGTCCGGTAACATAAACATTATATTCTTACAAAACAGCGCAATCCCGGTTACTAATTTCAGCAATACAAATTATATCATGAATCTGCTAATTCACCAGTAATGAAAAATGTCTTGTGCGACTGTGCAAACGGGTGTTGTCAGATGCGAATGAAGATACAAAACAAATCTTAATGGTGCTGGGCACGTCAGCCAGCTCTGAAGACGCACCGGGCAGAGTTCACTTGCTGCGGTCGGAAGTCTGAAGAACCTACACGATATTAGTGCGGTGACAGTTGAACTACCACTTTTAGGCATGGCCGGCAGATCCGGCGAGTCATCCATCAAAGAACATCCTGCCTCTACATCTGTAGACTCACATATTCAGGCCGTAAAGGCCTCACCACAAATTTGTGTTCTGAAGTAGATATTGATATTCGTGAACAGCAATCAGAAAGTTCCAAATTACTCCCGTAAGTAGGGAGTTACAAAATTCTTTTAGTGCGGTGGGTTGGGCAACTGCCAGCTACGGGAGAAAAACCCGACACAAGGCGAAGTAATATGTGTATTGTCTGTTGCGCTGATAGTAGCCGGTACAGATCCAACCTGTTCGGCCCCTGGCCGAGGATGCTCCCGATCTCTGGATTGCGTCTCCTTCTATACTCCTCGTGACGTCAGAGGCGCAGGCTCCAACCAACCATCGTTCGAGCAACAGCCAATCAGCGTGTAGCTAATAATAGCGCAGTCGAATGTTCTAGAACATTCTAGACGTTCTGCGTCCACGTGGTTATGACGTCACTGCAGTATTTTGAAGATAATTAAGAAGGGGTTTCCGTGGATAACTCAGCCATTTCTTAACCGATTTTGAAATGGGTTACAGATTTAAAAAGCCCGTTGAATTCTGGTCTTGATTAATGCCAAATTCCATGGGGACAGGCAATTAATATGGATTACAGAGTACCATCTCGGTACACTAAAAGCGCCATCCTATCTTGGTCGTAAACTATGTGCTCCATCAAAAATAGCATCTAAGCGTGCACATGCGCATCATGCGCTTTAACGAACCTAGTCGTTTTTGCAACGCGATCTTTCTCATAGGCCCATAAACGCTTATGGCTCTACCCAGGGAGGGGGGGGGGGGCTGTGATCAGGGAACGAATCCAGGACGGGCGGCGTGTACCCAGCTTAGCTGGTACGGCCGGTACCTGACCGGTCGATCCGTACTACACCACCCCCTCCTAGTTTGATATCCGTGGCAAATGATCGTGCATGGCGGATCGACGCACGAACGTACACTAGGCATGAATTATAGACTTCCCGGGTAGGCGCATGGCCGGAGAGGTGTAGTGACGCAATAGATGTGTATCCAAGAGACAGAGCACATAGAGGTGCCAAGAGTGGGGGGGGGGGAATGCTTTTAGTTTTCAATTTTTTACCTAGAATTATTTTCCAGGCCTTTCTTTTTCTTTTCTTTTTGTTTTATTAATATTACGGTGCGTGCTGTAACTTTATTTAGTAAATGATTCTAAACAATAGCTCCCATGGGTGTTCTCTCTGTGTGCAGATAATCATTATCTCCGCAGAGAACACCCACACTCCAACGTACCACAATTTAAGTTTAAATATATAATATGATAAAAGAAAACAAGGTATGCACATATGAACCATGTAACATACCCTCATGGGGTATTTATTGAATCACACCAAATTACTTGTGCACCCCGGGTAAATAAAGGGGTATGCAACACGTATCTCTTATTATTTTTTAAAACTATATATTTGCGGCCCGTTATTACGAGTCCCCAACAGGCAGCTCTCGCTGGCCCCATATTCGTCCTGACATCTAAGACAGGAAGAAAAATAATAAGAAAAATAGAATGTATAATAATAATAATAACTTAAAAGTTTATCAGGCAGCCCCAGCGTAGCTGAGACTGCGTGATGGGTATATGACATTATTGCACTGTGGGACGTTGTATGCTTTACGTCGCACACGACGTTCTTACAACATTGGCGTCTGCAGTGCTCATTTCGTGTGAGACACAGACGGGCACCGAAGTGTGTGGCAGTGTCGGATAACCATAGTCATCCCAGGGCCGGGATTCAATTGATCTAACATATATAATAAGAAAAGTGTTTCAAAAACAAAGTAATAATTAATACATTTCCACGAATCGCACCATTGATATTTCTGCTGTATCACAAATAATCACACCTCCGCTGCAAAATTTCCCCATTGAGTCTGAGTCCCGCAACTGATGGTGGTTGGTCATGGTGGATGCACTATCATTGCTGAGATGCTTTCACTATTACTGGCACTGTCGGAAATATCTGAAGTGATGGTGGCGGAAATATGCGCGTCCATTATGTCTCTCACAGTTACTGCTGGTTCTAATATATCCGTCCTTAAGGCAGCGGTGGTACTAATGGTTGCTAATGTCTTTGATGCTGTAGTGGTAGCAGTCGTCGTGGTGGCTGCTGTAGCTGTCGTGGTGATGGCGGTGAGCTGTACAGTAGGCGGAGGCCGTGATGCAGGAGCGGATATGGCAGGAGACGACATCTTCCGAAACTTAGCATACTTTAACAGACGATTTGCAGTGATGTTAGGTACGGGCTGAATGTCCTGTGTGTGGGCGATTCATCTCTTTCCCGCGTATGGACGTTCCGGCATAGTTCCCTTTCTGATTGTTAAGCCAGAAAGTCTAGGAGGCAGATGCTGGATAACACGAGTCGGAGTTATACTAATCGCTGCAGGCTGCGACGGTCCTGGTCCCTCGTCTATGGTAAGTTCTGGTGGAGATGGTGACTGCGGGTAACTCAGAATGTCCATTTCTGCAGGTATCATAATCACTACCGAAATCGGCTGACTGGCTAACACTGTCTTAGACACTACGGTTGCGGGTGTAGTGACCATAGCCGGATGGCTAATAACTGATGCGGGTGCGGCCAGATTGGATTTTACAGGAGAATTTTGCTTCTTACTCCACTTCAGGACCTGTGTAGATGAAGTAACTGGTACCGGCGTAATGCTTCCTGCTGCGGTTGTGGGCAGGATTTCACGTCTGGCTGTCGGTATGTTACTTACGGTAGCCGCAGGATGACTTTTACCGGGAACCAAGATTCGAAACGGGTGACTAAAACGGCACGATCCTCGTTCTCTTCCCCTGAACTAATGTTACTTCTAACACACGGGGATGATATCAGAGCGTGTGTGTCACCCCGTAGTGAGTAGCGGCGTAGAGATACTGGCACATCACACAGAAGGCTGACTGGAAGAGATGATCCTTATTAACATGAAGGGTGCAGTCGGATTTTCTCGTAAAGGTTCTAGTACAGGGCTCTCCGCTAGCTAATAACGAGCTGCATGGGAACCGTTTTGGAGCTGGTACCGATTCTTCTTCAGACGAATCCGATAACGCTAAATCTTCAAGGAGTGACATCTCGTTCCCGCATGGTAGTTGGCTGCGGGAACCTTGTTCTAACCCTAATGCCATATCTCTTCATTGTTTTTAACTTTCCAGGCCAAGTATAATAATGAGATAATAAGAAAACAGCAGAATTTGGTTTGTAACATGAAAGAAGCCTAATGCTATTAAGAAGACAGAGTTTCAGAGCGCGCTTCCTCCTTTTATACTGTTTGGTGACATCACAGGCGGCGGATGACCACACCTAAAAGTTTTAACAGGTGATTCAGTCATTCTTATTTGAAAGCTTCCTCTTTTTCCGACCTAGACGTCTAGGGATTAATTCTTCCTGTATAAAGGGAGTACTTTTAATTATAGGAAGAATGGCTCGTTAGCCTTGTCTTAATTTCGCACATTTAACAGCCTTCGATCAACATAGAAATGTGGTACTACTTTTTCTTTGCAGTGTCTCACCTTTTAATTAGCGTGAGGCGGTTCTCCAGCTTGAATGCTTATAAACTTGTCTATTTTAATTTTAGGCTGTAGCGCTCGATGGGGGTGTGTGGGAGCCAGGTGACGTCAACAGCATTTACCCGGACTCACCCTCGCCACTCCTCCATCACGCTATGGTAGTCGCGTCTTTGGGCGGCTCTTTTGTTTAAAGCATTTGATCCAACTTACTGGAAATAGCAGTAAATGGCACGTGGCTCTAAAAAGCACGTGTTTGATCGGAAACATATATGCTGTTTTATGGCGATGGCCAAAATGCTGTTGCTGAGGTGTAGTCTGTTGTAGATGCGATATATATATATATATATATATATATATATATATATATATATATATATATATATGTTACATCAAGATCTTTATAATGTCCCGTATTTGCGCGAGTTTCTTTAACATGCGTCTTGGTATGTGTCTGTAATAGGTAGTTCTCAGCCCGTGTTGATTATAGACTGGAACGCAAGGAAGACAATTTTTGAAATTCTCTCTAATTATACTGTCAGATTTTTTATGCTGCTTTACCGGCCCGTGCGCTAATGATTTGTAGCACAGTAGAACAGTTGTGTTCTTAATCAAAAATTTAACACTAAAGTGGTAAGTAATTTGATGTGGTTTAAACAGATCTATTCAAGTGGTAGATCAATATTACTGATCCCGTCAAGATAGCTGTGTTTTCCGAGTTGGAGGGCTGGCCAAGCATTCTCCTCAATGAGTAGAACTAGCTCCGTCCCGGCCTAGATCAGACACATTAGTACCATTTAATAATGGTTAGATTTCAGTACAACTCGAAAAGTGTGTGCCACAGCAATTACAATTTACAATGCCGTCGTTCGGAGATTGTGAATACAGTCAACCTGAGTGTCTGTGTTTCTGACATGTTGGTGATTTGAATCTGATATGCGTGACTGGTTATCTGTGGATCATACTTGCAGTGTGGTGAAGGTGACGTGTTTATGGCCGTCAGGTCTGGGAGTGGGGAGGGAGTGGCGGTGTGAATGTCAACTTTATCGAAACTTGAGGGTATTTCACTCTGTAATGGCCGAGCCCGTGGGCGTGACAGAATTACTTTAGAGCACAGATGACCTATTGGATGCTGTCGTAACTTTGATCAATCCATTGTCGAATTCAACTTTAAAAATCCTACTCGTGACTGATGACAATGCGGGCATTTGCTCTCTTAATAATATTGACTGTTATTACGTGTAGATGAAGTATGTAGTTTTAGCTGTTTCCGTACGATGTCGGGAAAAAGGGAAAGGGGAGGACCGTTAGACAAATGTTCCTCCCGTGACGCATACTGTAGATGGCTGTAGTGCATTCCTTATATCCACATGATCAGTTCTCCCGTAACTGGATAAGAGGGTGTGTGCGGGAGATTTGTTGACAGTTGTCTGTTGATGATAATGCTGTTGTCGGGATGTCCGGGCTGCTGTATGATGCTAATGTTATAAGCGAAGTGGGCGCATTCCAGTTTTCCATGCTGGTGAACGCCAAGTTTGTTGCTATTTGCGGGAGGTGTGGTCTGCGGGAGATATTATTTCTTCCGTAATTTGTGCGGGAGGAATTTGTTGCTGGAGTTTTATGTCTCTATTGGGAATTAATTAATACCGGTAGGTGCTGCTAAATGCTGTTTTTGCCTATGTTGAATGTCTCTGTTATGCTGAGTATAACCGAGCAAGTATGCGATGTATGCGCAATGACGAATTGACGTATCCAGTCTTGAAGGCAGGTGTGTTCTTGTAGGTGTTGACGTTCTGTCTGTTGTGTGATGTTCTGACTGATCACGGGGGAGTTTGGTAGGCCAATTGGATGGGGTGGCCTTTGGACAGGGGGATGTGGTCATCTCCCGTTACATGATGGTTGGTGTCCTGTCGTAGTTTTTAGACACCGAGGGGGGGGGGGGGGTAATGGGGGTCGGTGCGGTGCGGGATGCCACCTCCTCTGTTGCAGCAGTCTCTCCCATATCTGAAGATTTACGGTCAACAGACGACGAGTGGAGTGTGAAATGGACTGGGCCGGTGATGTCCGAACTTGGTGTATAGATAAGGGTCCCCAGTTGGATTTGGGGTTGTGGTGCAGTGATGGATATGGGTTCCACTTCGGTGGGAATTGGTCTGGCACTTTTGGGAAGTGGTCGGGTACAACTTGTTGTACGGTTCTGCGGCTCTAGACACGCCAAAGCTTCATCCAGCCTCTTCACTTCCATGCTATTCACCATATGTTCCACCCCGTGGGAAGCATGGCTTGGGTCAGCCTGAGCTTCCGCTTGTGGTAACTCTATGATGGTGGGCATAGCATGAAGTGGCTGGGAATGGGAAGAGATCGGAGGAACAACTTTTCCATCCAGTCCCTTGGACAAAACAAACACAAAATTCTTCAGATATGAGTTCCCAGATCAAGTAGACCCGCCCTGAGGAGGGAGAGGGTGAGTACGTATCTCGTCATCGTCGTCAGCATTAGCTGCTTGTTCACCCATGTTCTGGCTTGGTAGGACCGGGGATGAACTGGCACCGCGGTGCTCTGTGCTAACCATGGGAATACTAATTTCCGTAGAAATATCTGTATGGGTACCGGTGTCAATAAAAACATCCAGTCCGAGCTCTGGTCCTGGGTCGTCACTGACATAAGGTTTAAGTCGATCAAAGTGGATGACTGAGGTCAGGCCATCTGAAGCATGGATATGGTAGGTCATGTCTTACATACTATCACATAGGAGCCTTTCCACTGGTAACTCAGTTTACTTGGCACGTTTGCAGACCGTCGTGAATCGTGTACCCAAACCATTCTTCCTGCTTCATATGGATCTCCATGCACCATCCGGTCATGCCATGTACTTTGCTGCTGGTGTGCAGTGGATAAGGTTTCTCCTTTGCAGCAAGAGTTCGAAATAGAGAGATGGTGAATTTTTCCCTCCTGCTATTCGAGGCATGGCCAGATCCAGGGGTAAGGCTAATTCATGGCCTAGCATTTACCGAGCAGGGGTGTAACCCATGCTGGAATGTACTGAAGTGCGGTAAGCCATGAGTACATACGGGAGCCATAGGTCCCAATCTCTACAATCAAGGCGTGTTTCCTTAGAAATCATCTCCGCGAGAGTTCTGTTGAATCTCTCTAACATCCCGTCACTCCGGGGGTGGTATGGAGTTGTCCTTGTTTTGACGATATGGAACAATTTGCAGAGCTCTGATATGAGCCAAAGCGGCAGAACACATTGCTGGCTAAGACCTCCGCAACGGTGGATGCCTCTTGGTCCGGCAGAGCAAATGCTTCTACCCACTTCATAAAATGATCTTGTAATACGAGGATGTATTTATTTCCATCATCCGTCGTATTCAAGGGTCCGAGCACGTCGATAGCCACTCGCTCCCATGGTGCAACAACAATCTTAATTTGAGATGGTGCGATATGGTGTTGGCCAACAGCGCATTTTTGGCATGGGATACATTTGGCAACCCATGCCTTGACACTATCGTGAATCCCAATCCAGTGGAATCTCAATTTGGTACAGGCAACAGTCCTTTCCACGGCCAGATGCCCGGCATTATCATGTAGTTGTTCCAATATAATTTCATGATAACTTTCCGGGACTACAAAACGGTCATTAATTTATAGAACGGTGTTTATTAATTGACATTCTTCGAACCGTTGGTAATAATATTTTGCCGTGGTGGATAGAGGTGTTACAGACTCCTTAGGAGGATGTACCCCCTCCTGAATATATTTCGTGTCTGTGCGTCTGTTGTTTGGTGGTGTGCGACTTTCTCCGGATTCCACTCTGTGCACCTCAATTCGGGGAACTCCGGAGATGGCTGTGTTGACTGTGTCATGGTGGTGGCCTCTTCATATTCAGCTTCTGCGCTGATTCTGCTGAGGGCGTCGGCATTCCCATGCAATTTGCCGGGATGGTGAACAACATTAAAGTTATAGGCCTGCAGGGATTCCAGCCATCTCGCTACCTGGCCCTCCAGATTCTTTAAGTTTCTGAGCCACCATAGTGAGGCATGGTCTGTACGGAGTGTAAAAGGCACCCGTACAGAAAGTGTTTATAATACTTGACAAAATGGACCGCCGCCAATAGTTCTTGCTTGGTGGTTGCATATCTCCTCTCCGTTTTATTCAGAGTACGCGAACCATAACCCAATACCTGCTCTGTTCCGTCTTCCGTGACCTGAGATACAACCGGGCCGATAGCATAAGCTGACGCATCAGTGTCTAAGATGAAATCGAGGTTTGGATTAGGGTGAGCAAGAATCGGGGCAGTCGTCAAGAGTTCCTTCAGCGCCCCGAAGGAGCCTTCACACTCACTCATCCACTCAAATGGTCGATCTTTCTCGGTGATCTTGTAGAGGGGTGAAACAATCTCGCTGAAATGGTGGATGTAACGGCGATAGTACTGGCATAGGCCAAGAAAACTCTGTGTCTCCGTAACTGGAGAGGGCCGTGGCTACTCTGCTACTGCCTTCATTTTTGATGACTGAGTAGCCACTCCATCACTGGATATGACGTGTCCCAGGAACTCAACGCTCTGTCTAAAGAGATGACATTTCTTCGGTTTGAGTTTCAAATTGGCCGTGCGGAAACGTGAAAGCACAGTGTCCAAATTGATTAAGGTTTGCTCAAACGTGGGTCCAAAGACTATCACGTCATCGATATAACAAAGACAGATTTCCCATTGCAGGATGGTTAGTACCTGCTCAATGAGTCATTCAAAAGTTCCGGGAGCGTTGCACAGCCCGTAGGGCATCTTGCGGAATTGGAAAAGGCCATCCCTACAAACGAATGCGGTCTTTTCCATGTCAGCTTCATCCATGGCTACTTGCCAGTAACCGCTAACTAAGTCAAGGGTACAAAACCACTTGTCTCCGGACAAGGAATCCAAGGCCTGGTCTATCCGGGTTAATGGATAAGCATCCTTAATGCTAAGATGATTAAGGCAGTGGTAGTCAATGCAAAACCGCAAGGTTCCAGCCTTTTTGCCTGTTAGCAGTGTAGGGCTAGCCCATGGAGATGCTGAGGGTTAAATAATACCAGTCCGCGACATGTCGTTCACTTGTTGGTGTGCTTCTGCTTCCTTATGAATGGGAAGACGTCGTACCGGTTATCGTACGGGGTGATTATTGCCTGTATCGATGGAGTGTCGTACGAGATGAGTTTCTCCGAGATCCATGTCTCCGGAGGAAAAACTATCGCGATATTTATGTAGTAGTTTCCGAATTTCACGTTTCTGTGATTGCAGTAATCCAACTGTGGCACGTAGATACAAATCATGTAAATGTTCGGTTAAATCATTAGTCATCTGCGGTGGTGTGTCAGCAAGTGCAGGTGATTCCAATGAGATTATGTCTACTAAATGGCCGCAGCGTACCCTGGATTCTAGAGTGATAGGATCTGCGGTACCATTGAACACTCTAAAAGGTATATTTTCCTTATTAGTAGTGTCTACTATTATGCGGGGACTTGCGCATTGTGAGGCAGTCATATAATCAGGATCGGGTTCCAGCATGGCGATGTGTGTGTTGCTTCCTAACTGTGGTGCGGTGGCCATAAGATTTGTTCCTGTCCCGGCTCAATGGTTGTGGTACTTGATAATATAACTGCACAAGTATCGTATAATGACGTTGTCAGTCCAAGAGGTATTCATCGGCTGTGTATGTCGAGTTCCTGTTGTTTGCAGTGTATGATGGCTTCGCTGGCACTGAGGAAATCAGAGCCAAGTAGGGCATCACTATAAATAGAGGCGATAACAACTCGCTGTATGAATTGCATTTCCTCTATTTGGATACCTAAATTGACTACACCAGCTAAGGGCACATCAGCTCCCGTAGCCGTCTGTAGGTAAATGTTTGTAGGCTTAAGGGGAGGCTTCTTATGAGGTGGGATGCTCTCTTACAAGCACTTGTTAAATACTGTGATAGAAGCACCGGTGTCGACGGTGGCACTGGTGGAAACGCCACTAAACAGACAGGCACATTTGTGTATTACTTTGCGGTGTACCTGTGGAAGAGTTTCCAATGATGCTGTTTGTGACAATGGCGCTGGAGCGGCATCACTCTGTATGTACTCTGACTGTTTCCGTATGGCTTCTTGTAATGTTGTGGATGGCTGAGTGAGGAAAGGGCCAGTTCGCCGTCGCCGCTAGTGTGAAGGCTGCAGTGAAGGCGGAGCTGGGGGTAGCAATGGTGATGGAGTTGTTGCCGCTTCTGTGTAAGCTGTATTGGTGTAGACGGCAGCGCATATGGGATGACGGATAAGCTCCACCTGTGCAAGCCATTTCTTGCAATGCTTCATGGGATGTTTTGGTGAAGCACAGAAGAAAAGTGATGCCACCAGGGATGTGGTTTTCCCTGTCTATGTCGGCGCTTGCGAATCCATGAGGTGGAGTGAATCGTTTCTCCTGAGTTGCTGCTGTATGTGGATGCAGGAGATGATGTTGGATGGGGTGGTGTTCTGCATACCACCAAAGGACACCGAGAATTTAGTGTCTTGGTGAAAGGACGTGGTGCTTGCAAAAACGTTGTTTCAGCAGAGGTGCTACAACCTACCACTGCCGTTTTACAGAGGAAAGAAGCCTTGTTGTGTGCGGAGAAATAGGGAGATGGCAATGCTGTGGATGGGGGAGCCAACGTAGGCACTGACATGTGTGAAGCCATGCATTTGGGTGTCGGTGTGAAAGCTGATTTTGGTGGATGATAGCTGGCCACTGAACGTTGTTGTATGTCAGCCGCAGTTGAGCCAGGAGGCGGATACGGGCACCGAGGTGGCTCGGTGTAATTCGGTGCCCTTAGGAGTTTGACTGCTTCTCTGGTTGTGGTGTGCTGTGGTCAGGCCCTGGCTGACTGCATCCGAAACACGTGTTCGGTGGTGGTGCGGTGCTGGTGGTGTTTGTTGTCCTAAACTGTGTGGTGGCGAGGTTGGTGCTAAGTGTCATAACTAAATTTGTAAGTGCTGAGATTTATTTATTAATCTCGTCTATCCGTTCTCTCATGTTGCCATTGTTGTTGTTGTTGCGCTGGTTTCCACGCCCGGGACCCCATGGTAGCTTCCTCTACGGGCACGCCCCCTTCCTCCAGGGGCTGGATTCTGACTGGAATTCTGTATAGCTGGTGGCAGTGATGTCTGTGTGGCATGTGTCGATGAACTGGGGGGGGGGGGGGGGGCATTAGCGGGCGGGGCGATAGCTGCACCCTCTATCTCGTTGATAAGATGGAGTTGGCGTTGGTTACTCTTCTCCCGCTCGAGAAAGTTCTCTATATGAACCGTGGTTGCCATTAATTGGGCCAAACTCCCGTGGGCACCTAGAAATAGCTTTTCTTTCAGGGCGGGTTCACCGCTCAATGCATCGATAAATGTGTCGAGATGCAAATGGATCACACCTTCCGTATTGGTGCTCAGATATGTGCAGGTGACTAGCCTCCTGATCTGGCTAGCTAACTCGGGAAGAGTTTCTCCCGCACGTCGTCGGAGGTTCTTAAGTTGAAGACGACTGGTTTCTCCGAGGGCTGTGTCACCAAATCGCTCCGTTAATGCGCATTCCAATTGTGTGTAGGTGGGTATGTAGTCAGTTCCAAGATCCGCAAGAACTTGTAGGGCTTTTCCAGAAAGCTTTGCGGCGAGATATTCGCCCATTTGCTGATCGTTCCAGCGGTTAGTCCGACTTATGATCTCGAACTGTATTTTATAATTGGTCCAGTCATTCTCCCCACTAAATTCAGGAGGGAGGATGACTCGGCCAAGAACGCGGGAAGAATGCAGCGGCTGAAATCTGGGTGGTGCGGGTATCTGAGAATCTGACGAATATGCTGAGGCTGGTCATGGTGCAGGTGGCGGTGGTGTTGGTGTTTCCCGTCGATGCCGATGCCGAGGAGCTAGGATACGCGTACTCCAATTTAATGAGTCCGCCTCGGTTGTAGAGCCATAGACCGGCATGGGTCTATGGATGGGAGGCGGATTGTTGTGAAGATTATGCGGACGTTCTCCCCGAGGTCAGGACTGATGTTTCTCATATGGTGGTGGTGCAGCTGGCTGACAGTCGTGATGTGTTGCGTGACTGATATACCATCGAAATGGTGGTGTCGATTCCTCCCAATAAAGGCATGGTGTTCCCCTTGAATATAGCATTGCGCTAGAAGGGAGCATCCATACAGTCTCCGTAGATGACACGGGTGAACGATAGTAGTCCGAAGGGTTATTGAGATGCCCATAATCGGGTCTTTTTCAGGGTCGTCCATGAGTCGGTCCTGTTGGTGCTGGCCTGTCATGGACATCCAATATAGTTCTGAACTCTGTTCCGGCCTGTAAGGCATCCCGAAACGTGCCGTCGCTAACAGGCGAAAACAGGTTATGGTGTGGTGTTGTTGATTCCGCTGAATTTCTGGCATAGTCTGTGAGCATGTGAGCCGAAAATCCATCATATGACGCTACCTCTTGATCGAGGGAGTCGTCGCTAAATGGGGAAGGTATTGAGCTGAGCTCACTGTATGGTGTGGGTGTGAGTTCGCTGCGTGCGGTTAATGATGTTCTTCGGGCGCCACTTGTAGCTCGCCGGGTAGTGTCAGGCCATTCCGGTGTATCATGTAGCAAGTGCATGACGAATGATGATGATGGTTAGCATCTGGTCTCGGGGTGATGGACCTTGTATGAGACTGCCCTGCGGGTAACAAAAACTGGCTCCTAAGGCTGGTGGAACTCAATCATTCCGGTGGGGCCGTGCGACCATCATCGTGAACATTAAACACAACTGTCTCATCCCAAGAATTTGTGTCACTAGTATACCTGTCCATAGCAATTTTGTGATCTATGGACTTACAAGATTTGATTTGATAGCCTAAAATATAAGTCTATACAATGATTTTACCTAAACAATTATAAATATGCTAGATAAAACTAAATTAAGAGTACACAAAAATATGAGACATAGAGACAGGTAGATGAACTTTTGAACATGGGGCTCCCGGAGGTACCACAGACTCATAGGTCCGCAGAGGTATCCCCGCAAGGGAGGCTCCCGTGCACGAGACTTAACTAATTAACTTAATATAAGTTAGTATACCTCTAAGCTGAAAGGAAGAAGATTATCTCGGACGAAAAGTTATGTGCCTCATACGGGCACTACTCCTAGTGCTAGTTTGGGTGAGGAGTATTATCCTCGTATGGACCATTGTCGCTGAATCCTTGTGAGAGGCAAGTGCCTTGCACGGGCCTCTGTCTCAGGAAGGTGTCGCCACTGCTTGAAGCGGGAGAAGAGTATTAGGCAAAAATGGGCTCACTCTAATATTTCAACCAAAAATGCTTGAGAAAGAAAAAACCATACCTAGTGAGATTTATGACTATATGGTTGCGTGCTGTTTTACGTGAAGATGGGATGAGTGATTCCCGATGGATTCCCCCATCACCGTCTTATGTGATTCTTAGTATGCTGAATTAGTAGTTGCCGCTTTATTTATGTGGGCCTTCTGCTTTGCTTAATTATCTGTTAGTTGTTTTGAAAACAAGAACTACTTTTGGCCGCAAATGGCTGGTATCCACCTAGCTATTAGACACAGCTGTTACTGAGAACAGATGCCCTAAGACATCAATACTGAAAACAGCGCTCATACATGTTACTTAGTAAGATCTCCAAACTGGATAAGAATCCGGACATCCCGCTCTGTAACCACATAAAACGTTACAAGACATAGGTTACTTTTCACGAAAGCATTATTAGACCATTGTTCTATCGCTATGGTGGGGGTGAGAGAGATGAATACCCACCGTAAATGTCCTTCCCGCAAGGGTGTGGCAAATCTAAATATCATGCCCAGACATTCTTATGGAATTCGGTGGGGATACCAATCTCGCCCGTCACCGGGTCATATGGAACTAACTGTTTAACCTGTCATTAGGTTTACATACAAGTTGCACTGCGGTGTGGGAGGTTGGTTCAGTAAATAAAATAATAATTAATATATGTGTTCGCAGTGCTTTCCTACATTGGCTAAAGTGCTAACTACTAAGTATCCAAAGATACAGGGGAATGTATGTGATACCACACCGTAGCCATCACCGCTCGGAAACCCCAACAGTTTCCCAGAGTTGGATCAGCCCATGGTGCGGATAGGGATATCCAAACAATTAAGAAGCCACAAGGCCGAGTGGAGCATGAAGAGAGACAAAATCTTGGAGTTATAAGTCTTACCCGTGTGCGGGGCTAGATTATCGCACTGCCGGAAGAGAGGAGTATATTACCGAGTTGGTAATGAAGAAAGTGTCTCTAATCATTTTTGAACCTATTCTATCGAGCTGAATAGAAAAGGTTTAGTCGGTAGCATGCCAGGATAAACAGAGTTATAGCACGGACAGCGACCTCAGTGAAAAATTGTTGGTGGCGGGAGAAAGTGCTGCATATATAAGTGTTGCTGTATAGTGTTTCCTACGTGCACTGCAGTCCTATATTTTCTATAAATAAGCAAACCATATGAACGGATGGCCACTGGCCATATATATACATAATCCAACCAGAACAATCAATACAGCATTAAATGATCAGAAGTATATATCTTAATACAGGTTAACGAACCTATTACGGTGCGGTTAGTAAAACACCTTACAGGAAATCAAAATAACTGTGAACAAATACGGAAATTATAACTAGCGGTACTAGGACCGTTACGGTACCTTTTAGTGATCGGGACCATTCTTACGGATACAATATAATTAACGAAATACATATAGAGAAATAATTAAACTGTAAAGTATAGTTACTTGAATCCTCGGTAGTCATTCTTAAGCTAGGCTACCGTATTACAGAAATTGATACATCATTCCGTAGTGGACGTACGTTGATGCATTCTCAGGAAGCTGGAAAGTTCCCGCAGGTTGGTTCCCGCAAGCTGTTTTCTGCAAACAAGATTCCCGCAAGAACACTTGTGGCGGGAATACATCGCTCAGCACTGTAAACCTAATAGGATGTCTAATGAGCAGTCAGAAAAAGATACGATAGTATTACTGTGGTGAAGAAAGTTCCCATACACCGATGGCACGGATGGAAGTTGTAAACAACCCGATCACAAATGGGGGGTTGTCAGATGCGAATGAAGATACAAAACACAGCTTAACGGTGCTGGGTACATCAGCCAGTTCTGAAGATGCACCGGGCAGAGTTCACTTGCTGCGGTCGAAAGTCAGAAGAACCTACACGATATTAGTGTAGAGACAGTTGAAATACCACTTTTAGGCGTGGTCGGCAGATCTGGCGAGTCATCCATCAAAGAACATCCTGCCTCTACATCTGTAGACTCACATATTCAGGACGTAAAGGCCTCACCACAAATTTGTGTTCTGAAGTAGATATTGATATTCGTGAGCAGCAATCAGAAAGTTCCAAATTGCTCCCGTAAGTAGGGAGTTACAAAATTCTTTTAGTGCGGTGGGTTGGGCAACTGCCAGCTACGGGAGAAAAACCCGACACAAGGTGAAGTAATACGTGTATTGTCTGTTGCGCTGATAGTAGCTGGTACAGATCCAACCTGTTCGGCCCCTGGCCGAGGATGCTCCCGATCTATGGATCGTGTCTCCTTTCATACTCCTCGTGACGTCACAGGCACAGGCTCCAACCAAATCATCGTTCGAGCAACAGCCAATCAGCGCGTAGCTAATAATAGCGCAGTCGAATGTTCTAGAACATTCTAGAAGTTCTGCGTCCACGTGGTTATGACGTCACGGCAATATTTTGAAGATAATTAAGAAGGGTTTTCCGTGGATAACTCAGCCATTTCTAAACCGATTTTGAAATGGTTTACAGATTTAAAAAGCCCGTTAAATTCTGGTCTTGATTAATGCCAAATTTCACGGGAACAGGCAATTAATAAGGATTACAGGGTACCATCTCGGTACACTAAAAGCGCCATCCTATCTTAGTCGTAAACGATGTGCTCTATCAAAAATAGCATCTAGGCGCGCGCATGCGCATCATGCGCTTTAACGAACTTTAACAACGCGATCTCTCTCATAGGTCCATATACACTTATGGCACTACCCAGGTGTGCATGTTCAGGGAACGAATCCAGGATGCGCGGCACGTATCCAGCTTAGCTGGTATGGCCGGTACCCGACCGGTCAATCCGAACTACACCAGATAAGAAGTTGCAGCAATTCCTGAAAGACCATGCCATACTCCCTGCTCCTACATACCCAAAGAAAACAAAACAGATTGACTACTTCTACCATGATGCTGAGCTAGGAAATTTGGTTAAACATATATGTATAAAGGATCCTCACTGGGTGAATGTTTCTGACCATGTACTCATTCGCCTGCCACTCCAATGTCAACTAGTTCCAGAAGAGTTAGAAAGACAGCGCCATGTCATTCGCGTAGTATGACGAATATGGGAAAGGTAAAATGGGAGAAAGTTGATGAGAAAACTACCTCGGCCAAATAGAGCATCTTATATGTAACCAAGTCTACGATGGTGCACCCGAGTTAGACTTGACATGTGTGGTTCAGCATCTGGCAGAAACCCTCCACATTGTAGTCCAAGGCTATGGAGGGCGGAGCACAGGAAAAACAAAAAACGGGATGGGTTCCATCCATGGACGAAGGAAATTGCTGCAGTAGTGAAACTGTCCAAAGAAGCGCACACACGCTGGATGGAAGCAGGCGCCCCAGTAGAATTGATGAATACACTGACAGATCATATCGTAACAAAGAAGTACAGCGAACTCAGCGGGTTGTCCAGGCAGTCAGCAGGTGTGAGTGGTACAATCAAATCATGGCAGCAGACTGCAATGACCAGAAACTATTCTTCAAGCTTGTGTGCAAGCAATGAAAATCTAGGTCTAATCTAACAAATGAGCTAGAAGTTGCAAGGGAGTGACTAGTCGGACCAGAGCGATCCAAAACAAAGTCCTGACTTTGATTTGGCATATAGGCAGAGAATTGTGTATGATAATCAAATTGTTAGACAAAAGTAATGAAGGATGTGTCTCTCAAGAAGTCTCTGGCAAGGAAATAAGAAATGCAGTGCGAGCCCTGAGTGGAGGGAAGGCAGTGATTGCCATGGGACCAACAGCAAAGCATTAGCAAAAAGCAAGATAAGCGTTATCCATTGCATAACAACACTTGTAAATACTATTTACTTTATTTGTAAATATATATACACCTGTGCAAAAGCTAAGCACCAGCAAAAACAATAGAACGTAGAAACATGATGGTACAACTAGGCTGCCATACTTTTTGTCCCCACGTTAGCTGACATAATTCCAAGTACGAAATGCACATGCATGCATGACTTCACGCCGCTTGATGTCCGTGCGTGGCGGGAAACAGCACACGTGTTCAGTTATGTAAAAGTCCAGTTTGAGGTGTAGAACATTACATACAGATTTAGGCGACAAGATTAGGAATTTTGTGTTCATGACCGTGGTTTATTTGTACAGAGAGAATTAGCTCTTGATTGTGAACCGCTATGGCAAGACGAAGGTTAAGTGATCGTGTGAAATGGCAAATCATAGGCATGCATACCACTGGTATGTCATGCAGAGAGATTGGCAGACAGCTGAACATTAACCATACTGTAATCAGTCGTTTGATTGCAAAACATGGGCAAACTAACGAGGTGAAGGACAGGCCTAGATCTGGAAGACCGAAGAAGACTACTGCCCGTGATGATCGAGCCCTAGTACGCCTTGTTAGGAGATCTCCATTCACCAACAGCAGAGTGCTCAGCCAGCAATGGGAAACGCGCAATAGAGTGTCAATGTCTACCGTCAAAAGGAGACTGTATGCTGCTGGCATGAAAGCTAGGAGACCTGTCAGACGTCCTCTCCTCACTGCACACCACAAAGAGGAGCGTCTGAGGTGGTGCAACGAAAGAAGACACTGGAACATGAGATCCTGGAGACGGGTACACTGGTCCGATGAAAGTCGGTTCCTGCTTCATGCCACAGATGGTCGAACTCGTGTATGGAGGTCCAGACGCACGGCGTACGACCAACGTAACATCATGGAAGAAGTTCCATTTGGTGGAGGTTCCGTTATGATATGGGGGTGCATCTCATTTGATTGTAAGCTGGATCTGTTGACTGTACCTGGAACACTAAATGGACAAAGATATCAAGATTCCATACTGGATAGAGTTGTGGTCCCTCATTTTGTAAATCATGCACCGGGAACCCACCCTATATTCATGGATGACAACGCCCGACCACATCGTGCTAGAGCTGTGCATGAATACCTCCGCCAGAATGCCATCGAAACCCTACCATGGCCAGCAAGGAGCCCTGACATGAACCCTATTGAGCATATCTGGGACATTCTGGGAAACATGGTGAGAAGGAGGGATCCTCCTGTGCAGAACCTACAGGAATTAACAGACGCACTCCATCTTGAATGGCAACGAATACCACAATGGCGTATCAGTCGGTTGGTGACCAGCATGAGACGTCGTGTCCAGGCCGTCATCCAGGCACAAGGTGGATATACCCGGTAATAATAATGACAGTCTCAAACTCGTGCACAGATGTTAAACTTCGTTTTCAGACACCATTAATGACAATCTAGCCACGTGTGTCAACTGTAGGGCAATAGTTGTCAGTTGTGTCAACGTAACCATATTCAGGCCTCGTTTTCAAGTTCAAACAAAAACATACAGTGTTTCCCCATCATCATAATCAGCATTCCTCTAGTTGCATTATTACCTCTTGCACTAAGATGGATGGGTACATAAATGTTTATGCTATTGCTTTCTTCATAGCACATGAATATACCCTCGCATGTGCGTAAAAATAGGGTGGTGCTTAACTTTTGCACAGGTGTATATATATATATATATATATATATATATATATATATATATATATATATATATATATATATATATATATATATATATATATATATATATATTATTTTTTTGCCGTAACCAAACGGAGTGTTCCCTTGATGGTTATGTAACTAGGTGGCCATCTAAGATAAGGATATGGAAATTAAGGGCGAGGGTGGCTGCATTGTGTGGACGGAGTACAACCATATTAGTGCCAACACAAAACTTTGCTGTGCTGGAAAAATATAACTTATGTTCTATTTCACCCAACTTTTAACCAACTTTTTCACCAAATATTTTATTCGCAAATCTGTTCTGCCACTGCCGCCGCTACTACTACTACTACTACTACTACTACTACTACTACTACCACTACCACTACTACTACTCCTCCTCCTCCTCCTCCTCCTACTACTACTACTACTACTACTACTACTACTCCTACTACTTACTACAATGGTAGCGATTTTACAAATTGTCTTATGTACCAGTGAGATTTTGTCCCGGTGGGATTATGCCCAGTGGGATTTTGTCCGTTTGGATTTTGTCTAGGTGAGATTATGTCCAGTGGAATTATGTCCGGTGGGATTGTGTTCGGTTGGGATCTTGTCCGGTGGGATTATGTCCAGGTGGAATTTTGTCCGGTGGGATTATGTCCAGGTGGGATTTTGTCCGGTGGGATTATGTCCAGGGTTCCAAGATGGCCGCGCGCACAATCAATTCCTGTCACCACCACGCATATTCGTGGACGGCCGCTTCCAGTAATAAATTCACGTCCAGGTGAGCTAAAGACAATTGATAATTCATTACGTAATTCGGGTACTCGGTTCCAGCGTATCTGTTCTTGGAGTTTCCGCCAATGACTCTCACTGGACTCGATTCCTAGCGCACATGCTTGTTCGGAAATTACCCGCCAAAGTTCGTTCGATTCCGTCAATGCTCTTGATTAGTCTCACGGAAATTCCCGACTACTAATGAGCAGCCATTGTACGACTTTCAAGAGCCATTGGAAACGACGTTTTGTGCTGTGTAACAGTGAAAATTATTCGGATTTTATGGTATCGATTTCATAAATATTCCCATATTTACTGGTAATATTACATCTCTTGATTTTCTGGAAGCGATCGGCTGAATTATTTTGAGAGTTGACACGCGAATGGGCTAGCCAGGGGCAAGAATATTTCGGACCTTGGGAGTCTGTCCAATTTGGCGACTCAAGAGAGATGTGAATGAACGTCTGGCGTGTTAAAATTATTTTTAGAAATGTGATCAAGTAGACACGTTAATGTAGCATTATTTCTTGAAATTTGGTTGTTAAATGAACAATGAGCGGTAGACCACGGACGACATCGTTCGCAGAAGGCGGTAAACAAAATACGACAGCATCTTTTGGTGGTCCAAGAACAGTCAGTAAGTTGTCCATTATCTGTCATTTTTTAAATGACTTATAAATCCGTGATTCTTGTGGGATCATCCATGTCTCATAATAAAAAATTCAATGATCCAGTAATTTTGAATCTCCAGTAATAGATATACATCTATGTATGAAAATGGTTCCTAAACAATCTTATCACTGAATAGAATATTTTATTGGCATGAAATCTACGAACATATAGGATGGGGCAACCAAACTCCATGGTATTTAGCTAAAACGTATACTTTCCTTAGGGCAATCACCAAACTCGTACCAACCAGTGAAAAAGTATATGCATCGATCGATTATTTTAAGTATTATCCTGCTGCATATAAGTTTCGTAGAGAATTTGTATAAAATCCTTTTAGTATCTGGCAATAAAGTTTGGAACCCCCGTCAAAATTTACAAGGCTGTCGAACTCCATGGCAATGCGCAAAATGGTATACTAAATGCCTAAAACGGCAATAAATGAAATAAATCATGCATTCCACATTTGTTTGGTTTTCTCGGGTTAGAGTAGGGGCACAGAAGCTATTTTATTACAAAACACTGATAAGTTAAGTCATATTTAAAATGGGACCAGTTTTGGCAATGCTCAGACTACCCCGTTAACAAAAATATACTTCAAATAATGGAAAAATTCACTGAATTCGCCAAAATACATAAATCATTGAGATTCTAACATTTACTTCTACATCAAGATTAGGAGAAAAAATAAACCTGTTATTTAATTTTATAATAGGCAATCCACAATACCACAGAATTAGGTCACATTTTAATAGAATTTTTGGGGTTATGATTGAAACGATGCTGAGAAGCCATCCAAGCAGCCAGCCCTCCAAAAATTCCCATCTTAACTGGATAATCTGATTTAGATGCTAGTATAATAGTAGGAATGAACGCCGCCTATAAACGTGGAAATTTCCATTGAAAACTCAGTCACCATTTCCGAGCGTTTTTCAAAAGCGGACATTTTTTACTACATATTTACACCTGGTTATGCAATCTTGTGTAATTAAAACTAAAAAATTGTGCATATCGTCTGGGTTTGGTATAATTAGATTTGTCATATAAGAAGCTTCAAAATATAAACAAATCATTATTGTTATATGTGTGATATGTCACTATAGCTTGAAAATGAAGCCTTGCCACAGAATTTGGTATACCACAGAGTTTGGATCACCGACCCTACATGGCCAAACATGAAATGACAGAAAATATGGACATGACAAACAGTGTGTATATAATGTATGTATATATATATATATATATATATATATATATATATATATATATATATATATATATATATATACTGTTTGTCATGTTCATTTTTTTTAAAACAGCCTCATTGACTATGCCTTAGCAGTCTGATAATACAGCATGAGCAAACATCATCATCATCATTATTTATCATCTGGCTTTGGTCACAGACTACTGTACCGATACAATAATAATACAGCGCGAATAATCGTCTAGGATTTAGTTGTTACGTTGTAGACTACTGTACCAATCCAATAACATTATAGCGTGAAAAACAAAACCCGTTGGGACTTTATCATGACTACTCTACTCTAAGCATCATCCATATGACATACACACAAAGTTGACCATTGATGATGGTATCCTATTTTTTCTGTAAGACACCAAATCAGTGATTGTGCATAGGGCGGGGCGATATTGGCTTTTAAAAGCTGATAACGATATCTTGGAAGATATCACACTATATCGTCTAGGCGATTGGGCTTGAGGGTAAGCCCATCTCTATCTAAGCTCCACCCACACTTTGTCCGTGTTGAGATCTATCAATCCCTGAACTCCCTAACTATCAAATTCCAGAAAACTAACGGGTAAGCTGTTGAATATTTTCTAACCAATTTAACTGGGTGCTGTAGCTGGTTGCTGCCTATGGCAGCAACTGTGCCGAGTCAAATTATTTTCAAAAATCTAAATATTCAACAGCATGTTTGTTAAATAGTAAAGACAGAATTCGTACAACAACGCTTAGTCCGTCATCAATTAAGCATTCATGACAAACCTTACTACATTCATGACGTCATTGATTATGACGTCATCCTACACGTCACTATATTCATGACATCATTGATTATAACGTCATCCTACACGTCACGTAGCTGATTATTACGTCATGATTGATGGATAAACTGCAAATGTCCATAAGTCGATGGCTTATATGCCCCGTAAAATGATGATGATTGACCAATGCCCGTTTACAATAATCGTAGTCCAATCATGTGACATCAGATGATCGGTTTTCAAAGGTATTATGACTATAATCACATATTCGCTGATTTCATATAAGATTAGACCATTGTTAGGAAATGCCTAAAATATGGACATGATACATGCAATAACTATTTATTATTAATAATAGTTATTTAAAACACAAAAATTGTCTATGTATTAGTATAGGTAGGCGCACTATAATAGAATGTCCCCATATTCATCATTTTGCATGCATCAATGGATCGAACGGTTGTAATGTTTCATCAATCGGAAGAATTTAAATCGAAAACATTTTTTTATTAGGGCTGAAACCAATAATTAAAATACATGAGTAATTATTTCACCCAAAATATAGACGTGAGGGGGGTCATGCTAAACAAACAATTTCCTAACAATGGCCGTAAGAGTAGGATTTTTTTTATTAACAAATACTATTTAGTTCTAAGTAACTCAGAAACACTGAAATTTATAATACATCATTAAAATTTAAATAAATCCTACTTTTAAAGTAGATTGGTCGATGGAGCGTCTGAAAATCCCCACATTTACCTCTAACATTTTGACACGCACCCCACCCCCACAGGACGGAGCCATTAACTTCCTACTGAACTCTACAATCATATGGGTAACTTACATAGCAAATTTGATTTGATTCCGTCCAATGGTTTCGAAGGAGTGGTGGTAGAAGATTCACCTTTTTAACGTCCCTGTCGCCAACAAGAATTCTTTCTAATTTTCAACATGACATTAGGATTAAGACGGTACAATGAGGTCCACAATAGGTATTACCGTGATTCAGATTAGCAGGGGCCATAGCTACTAAAACTTAGGCTGGGCTGCCAAAATTTCAAATTCACTTTCCCAGCTGGCGCCCTATCCCAGGTGGTGACATAAAATTATCCATTCATGTTTTAAGATTGTGAACAGAAAATCATTATATATATCCAGGGTTCGTACTGGTCATGGAATTTGAAAATTTAAATTCCAGGCCTGGGCTAACTGCTTTGCAGTACTGCTGACATTGCTGTATGCTGCGTCATGGGGAATATAGCTTTCCAGTCCTTCTTGGAGTTATGGATTCATAGATCAAAGAGGCTACGTTTATACAATGCAACCTTTGTATCCTTGATGCTGTATAACTGTAACGGCTGGGCCACCCCAAGGGCATCTCTAGACAAACTGGATGCCTGCCACCGCAAATATCTACGCACCATCACTGGACACCGATGTCGCTGCTGTCTAAAAGTCGCCCAGCAAAGATGGTCCATGTTTGGCCATGTGCTAAGGATGTCAGAAGAGACACCAGCACAGAGATCCTTGGAATTCGCCCTAGTCAGAGCTAGAGCTGGGCGGTATTGATATTTACATGACGGTATCGGTACCATGAAAAAATACTGCGGTACCACGACATACCATCATTTGAGCTTGAGGCATGCCACGAAATTAGAATAATTTTTTCCATTTCCTTTTCACTGCCATCTCCAATCAACGGTAAATATACATTAAATAAATAAATCGGCTTCCTGATTTAGAGAAGAAAAACATGGCTATTTAGTTTCACGATTTTATTAGGTCACTATTTTTATTGACGTAATATCATTCATGGGAATATCGGTCAAAGAGTGTGGTCGACTCGCTAACTATTACCCGCTGTTTGAGACATTGGGGTGCACTATTTTCAATCTGGATTGTTCTTGCCTATTAATGCGTGCGACCAGCAAACAGTAAATTTTAGTTTGGCAGTCGAGCACTGATAAACAGAGTCCAGACAAAATATGCGAGTATTTAAACGGGGCGAGTGTTGTACTCTTTTATTTCTGTTGGAGTCGTATATTCTGTTACTCGCGAAAACAGGCCTATACACATACATATAACACGACATTGAATATAGCCAATTCCAAAGCTTCTGATAATTACCGAGTACCCGATGTGCAGACTCGTTACTCGCCATGCTTTACGTGAACAATGCGTGTAAAAAGCTATTTCCGCGAACTTGCGACGTGTAGCCAGTTGAAAAATTAATTACAAAAACTAAAACACTATAATATTTAGGTAATAATAATAATAATAATAAATAATAATAATAATCATTATTTATTGAGGGTAGCACTTCAAGTACACGGCCTGATCTAGCAGAGGCCCTCATTAACATACATACAAATTTATATATATATAATATGTACAAATTTATACATCTATGTACAGACAAGGAACTTAGGGAATCTATTTCTTATAATCATATAATATTCTGAATGTATTAAGAATAATTTGAACAAAAGCTACTGATGCTTTCAACAGCAGCAAACTTTCAATCAAATTAACATTGATATATTCAGCATTGTAAAGTAAATTCCTTTCTTTTCTGCTGAAATGCTTTGGAAACAATGCAAGAAATAGAAATAACGATATTTTTATGTGCTAAAATATAGAAACTAATTCTCAATTTCGTAGACAAATACGGCTAAGCACATTATAACATACGATTATACATACATACAGAAACAATAGATTTAGTAAAATTATTATCATTACCCACACCGTCGAATGTCTTAACCCTTTAGTGACTAAATTTGTCAGGAAAACCTCGATTAGGTCTATCTATTGTGAAATGTCCATTTCCAGAACAAGACAATGCCATTCTTGGAAATTTACCACCGGAAAGACTGGCTCGATTATCGCGCCTGTCATTCCTGTCATAATTTTTCAAAAATAGTCCTCGACTGCAAATGGTCATTTCTCTAGCCGATTTTATGGACTTGTTTCTAGGCTTGTGCATTTATGGGTCAAAGAGCGGAAGAATCACCAAATTTGACATAGCACTTCATAATGTAGGATAAAATCAGAAGGTTCAATCGAAGGTTTGTATCTTAAAGGTTAATTAGGCATATATAGTTTACTGAAATTAAGAACTCACCAAAGCACATGCACTCCCAATCGCACACACTCACTTCCACACGCACATGAACTCATGTACATACACTCCCGTGGGTTTACATCCAATATAGTAGGTCTACGCCAACATCTAACCATTTCAACACTAGTATTAGAACTCAAGGCATGCTATTAAGCTGTTGCATATCTTAAGCATAATTTGAATGAAAGGTCTTGATACCTTCGGCAGCAACACTATCCAGTCAAATTAGTATCAAAATTATACAGCAAGGGAACCTATTTTGTGTCTACATTTCGTGCTCTAATGATAAAGGATCGGTGTGACGGACAATAGTATAATACAATTTCATAATGCATACAAAAATCTATTTACATTAGGAGAAGTATTTTCCATGCATGTACTATATGACTATCCTGAAACTAACCTTTGGATTGGCGAGAGAGAGAGAGAGAGAGGGGCTCAGTCAGTGAACCAATCATTCCAGTGGTAAACCCACAAAGAGCAGTTGACCTTTTGGTCCGCAGATGGCCACTTCCCAACAGACAATGCTCTGGAGAGTGCTCTAACTGTCTTTAAAGCAGACATTAATTTAATTCAAATGATTATAAATAAACGTGTCGTTACTTAAACTGGATTTAATCCACGCGAGCAAATACTACGTTTTAGTAAATTTTCATTGATAAATTCAGCATAGTAATGTATTTTCCCACGGTCTAGTTCATGAACAACCAATCAGATACATCTTTGCGAGATCACTGTTGTGTTTGAATAGCACACAGTTTGTATGTTATTTTGTTATTCTAGCGTGTTTGATCGGTGACAAAATGCTTGGAGTAATAAATTACAAATAGTAGAAACGGGAATAGGGAATATATTATAGTGTAATTACTACCGGCGGATGGCCAGGGAATGAGTTTAGATGTTTTAAATAAAGCAGTTTTACCGTGAGACTTTCAAGACGTACGTTTGACATACAATTCTGCCTATCATTATTTTGTAATTGACGTCTTGATGTTTGTTTTTACAACGACCCTTTCACCTCAACTCGGCAAATAGTTAGGGATGCCTGTATTTTTGGCACTATTAGCACTTATTTACCCTTGGTCAAGTCAGATTTTATGAATATATTTCTCAAATATTGGTCAACCATTATGGACGGTATTCACAGTATTTGGAAATGTCAATGGTCACAGTATCGGTTCACGGTATACCGCGGTCCTCACGGTGCTACCGTCAGACCGCCCAGCTCTAGTCAGAGCCAGCAAATACAAAGCCAGGAGAGGATGTCATTGCATAAATCTGCTAAGCATAATTTCCAACAATGCACTATACAAGATTTGTAATACGTCGGCGCTGTCTAAATGTCTCCCAGCAAAGATGGTCCATGTTTGGCCATGTGCTAAGGATGCGAGAAGAGACACCAGCACAGAGAGCCTTGGAATTTTCCCTAGTCAGAGCCAGCATATAGGAAGCCAGGAGAGGACATCATTGCATAAATCTGCTAAGCGTGCTACGAAGTAACCTCAAGAAAGCAGGACTCGGTACACTCAAGTAAAAAATGGACCTGAGGAAGCTAAGGATTTTGGCGGAGGACAACACATAGTGGGCAAAAGTGAAGAAGGACTGATTGCAGCTATAGTATGTTTCTACTACTACTACTACTACTACTACTACTACTACTACTACTACTACTACAGCCGCAGAATACAGTAATCATACAGGCAATACAAATTACAGCAATAGCTCATCGAAACAAGGCTGGGGCTTGGTTGTTACAAGAGGCAATATTCAGAATACAGAATGTTTCGGATCTTATTTTTGAATCTATGTCATAAGCACAAATCTAAATATTGATTCTTCAATGGGGGTCATGGAATTTGTTAATTTTGTTCATGAAAAGTCGTGGAATTTCAAACATAGAAAGGGTTACGAACCCTGCTGATTTTATATATCTGATGACTTTATTGCAGGTTGAACCAGTTTCATTAACCATTTCAATCCTTAAAGAGTACATTTTTTACAGTGTATAACATATTGTGCCGATTGTCTGTTTGCTTGCCATGATATTGAGATGCATGTCATTTACCTGTGGGCGTGTAAAGCATGAAAGCTGCATTCTCCTTCGATCAATACTCACCATTCTGTTACTTCTGATATACAGCTGGCCCTGACAGCGGCTCTAGGATTATAGACTTAGAAAGCTTTACCGACTCCTGGGAACCGGGTACCCGGCTCCCCACTGCCAAGTACCCGTTTACCATAGAGCTCATTCTTGTTTGCATAGCAACAAGTGCAATACATGCTTTTCGCATTAGGGATTTTAGTGTTTTTTAAAAAGATTCTAAGTCTTTAATCGGTGATAGTTTGTGCGCTAAAGGAATAACTAAGGACTATGGAGAATACCGCCCAAGACAACCAGGTTGTATTGTTCTTTATATCCATAGTTAAAAGACTTAGGTCTCTAAATTTCGTTGTGTCGCATGTTCCAATTTCTAACCCCATAGAATCTGGGACGTGTGCTAACAACGATATATGCCAGACGATCGCCTTCTTTAAACCCCAACAGGCGATCGGCAGATATGAAAATAGGTGTTTGCTACGGTATTTCTAACACGAATATCGGCTGACGTCGTTCTCCGTAGAATCCGAGCGGGTGACGTCACACCCGGTCGCTCGGATGTTATGTGAAGAAAAATTTTTTCATTAATTCGCGCATCTTGTTCTGGGTGCTGCGTACTAAAAAATGGTACCGGAAACTTTAGAATGATCAAGTTTTTCGTGCGATCACGATCGGTTTGCAATGATCGGTGGTTTCAAAATTCTTGAGTAGATGCGTGGTCTGCGGTTTTACCGTGTGAGACAGCAGTTGTTATACATTTTGTTGTTTTCTTCACATATCGTGCTGCGTTCGTTAGGAGTATAATTTATATTGATTAGTAAATATACCCTGAATGCTATGCGATATGATTCCTGGAGCCGTTACACATCCTGTAGGATCTATTATGGGTGTGTTGTGCCCGCCGCGTTCTTGTCGTCATAATCAATGCGATCGTTGTTGTAACGTGGCGGGGTGGGGTGCGGGAGGTTACGGTTAATTTATGAGTCAAAATATTTGAAAATTAATTGTCTGCCTTCCATCCGTGTCTCGTTCCGCTTGTTTATTGTAGGTTTGTGCTTATTTTATAGGCCAAGCCAGCCCCGCCATCATGTGACGACTGCCATAAGTTTGTCCGTGTTATGTTCAAGGACCATGTCTGTTTTAGGTGTGCCCTGTGTAATATAGATCATAGGTGTAATGTTTGTGCAGTGTGGTCCGTCGAAACGATGGTTAAGTTCCTTGCCCAGAAGGACTTGGCTGGGTCTGACGCGGGGTCAGGCGGTCCGAGAGGAAATCGTGGAGCGCCCGGTTCGGCCGGTGGGGGTGCTCCACGTCCCCAGCTGGAGGTGGCGGAGATGGCACCGCCGGCGTGGTTTGGTCCGGCTATGCAGGGTTTTCTGCATAGCGTTCTGCCCACGCTGGTGTCGTCCCTGCTACCAAAGGTTGGGGGGCAGTTTCTCCCCATGCCTGGTACGGATCCTGTCTTCGGACAGGATTCTGGACTGGTTACCGAGGGGGCCGTCTCGTACGGCCCCCTGGCGGGTCCGTCTGGCTTCGGCCAGACGGGTTCTGTCTCTCTGCGGCCACCTCCGGGTGGTCCAGTAGCGGTGGCCGGTCCGTCAGGTGTGGGAGCCGTCCGCCAGGACGGCTCCACGGTTTATTCGTCTAGTGACGGCTCTTCGGAGTCTGAAGACGATGAGGCCGAGGAGGAGAAGTTGCTGCGGCCCGTGAAGCCGCAGGTGGAGAATATGGAGGTTGATTCCGTCCTGGACGGAACCGGCCTCCATTTGTCTGGTTTGGCGCAAGCCAGGTCAGCGGCTCCGCCTGCGGCTGAGGCCAATCCGTTACCGTGCACCGGTTCCACGCGGCTTGGTTTGTCACCAGCCGTCAGGGGAACCGGTGTGCCGGGCCAGGCGTGGTACTCACCTATCTCGCCTGGTCCGGCAGCCGGACATGGGGTGCCGTTGGCGCCCGTGGCCGGCTATGGTTCCGCGACGGTTACGGGTCCGTACGGTTTTCCGTGCGGACCTACCCCATGGACCGGAGTGTTTCATGGGGTGGCGGCGGAACCATGTGGTAGCGGAGTGCCTGGCGTGTCAGCCGTGGCTCCTGGCCGGGAGGCCATGGCTGGCAGACCCGTAAACATGTCAACGGGTGACGTGTTTGCGGGAGTATCTTCTTCGGAGTTAGACTGGTCTGATGCTCTGGCGTGGCTAGCCAGAGTTGACCCGTCTGTGGTTTCGGCCACGGCCGATGAAGATGCGCCCCGTCCGTCGGTTGCGTCGATTAGGACGGGGATTTTGCCCGCGGCCCGGATCCAGTCAGTGGGACTGGATCCACGGTTCATTGATTTGTTGGATGCTATTTATAGCAAACAACTAATGACCAAGGGTCAGCTCCCTGCGGCCGCCAGGGAGGTGCGGGCAAGGTGCCGTATTCCGCGGGGTGAATACGACAGGTATGGTGTAGTCCCGTCGGTCACGGAGGATGACCGATGGGTACTGGGCGTCCAAAGTGCCGGTTCGGGTGGTCCCGGTCCGGCACTAGTGGATAAGGCCCAGGTACACCAGGAAGAAGTCCTGGCCCTATGCGATGAGGGTGTGAGGGCAGCCATGAGCGCTGTCAATCACTCCTATCGTCTACTTCAGTCGGTGTGGGCTGAAGCGGGGGCAGGCCACCCTGTGCCACCTGTGGCGCTATCGTGCGTTAATGACGGCTTGGTGCTGTCAATGGACGCATTGGCAAGGGTGCAAGCGCGTGTGACGAAGTCCAGGAGGCAAATGGTCATTGACCATATGCGTCCGGCTACGGCAGTCAAGGAGCGTCTTCTTGGGACGCCCCTGACAGGGCCTAGCATCTTTGGTGGCCAAGCGCGGGCCATCTTAGAGGACACCGCCAGTATTGCGCAGAATCGGTTAGCGGTAAATCTACAGCTAGAGCTAGTGCGGCAAGCGCACGCACTAGGGGCTGTGGGTAAGCCGCTAACAGTACAGCCTTCAAAGAAACAGAAAAAGCATAAGGGCAAGGCGAAAGCCAGGCCTATTGCGACGTCTGTTTCGGCTGGGTTTTCGGAGCCGCCGCCGGCGAAGAAACCCAGGAAGGCTGTAGAGGCGCCTACCCTCCCCAATGTTGCTCCGGACCGCCCTAGAGGTGGTAAGGGCAATGGGAAGGGTAAGGGTAAGGCCTCAAAGGGCGGACAGAAGGGGCCGAAGCGTACCTGAGGGTACGCAAGCTCCCTTCATATCCGCCTGGACCGCACCTGTGCGACAGGAACAGCGGTGCCAGTTATACCCGTCGTGCCTAGAACGAAATGGTTCTCACTCTCTCTCGTTAAGAAAGGGGGGGGGGGGGGGCGGACTGCGAGCCGGACAACCCCGTTAGACGTCGAGGCGTCTATGGTGGGTGGAAGGCTCATGCGTTTCGTCGAGGCTTGGCGAGGTGTGACGTCAGACAGTCTGGTCCTGGGATGGTTATCCCAGGGTTACATGCCGGAGTGGTGGGACTTTCCGCCACAAAATCTGTCTTTGGCACCAGTCTGGACACCCGTACCAAGGGAGCCAGACAAGTTAGAAGCCGTTCAAAAGGAAGTGTCGGGTTTGCTTCTGAAGGGAGCAATAAAACCAGCAAACCGGAACACTCCAGGCTTCTATTCAAACATGTTCCTTGTCCCCAAGAGCACGGGGGGATGGAGACCCATACTCAATCTCAGGCCATTAAATTGGTTTATCCATACGCCTCGGTTCCAGATGGAAACACCGAGGTCGGTAATGGCGGGATTGAGGAAAGGAATGTGGTGTGTATCGATCGATCTGAAAGATGCATATTTCCACATTCCGATCAATCGGAGTTGGCACAGGTTTCTGAGATTTGCGTTTCAGAATCAAGTATGGGAGTTTACAGTTCTCCCGTTTGGCCTGTCGACAGCTCCGAGGGTTTTCACAAGAGTGGTCCTTGCGGTGACAGCGTTTCTCAGAAAAGAGAACGTGGCGCTACACACCTACATAGACGACTGGCTGCTCAAGGCAGACTCGGCAGCCAGGTTGAACGTGGATACTGCTCTGACTCTGAAGTTACTTTCAGATCTAGGCTGGTTAGTCAACGAGGAGAAATCCGAGTTGACACCCACTCAACATTTCGTTTATTTGGGAATGCGATTCGACCTCGAGGAGGGCAGGGTTTACCCGTCAGAGCCCAGAGTGGTGTCTCTGTTAGCCATCCTCGGGAGTTTTCGAGTGGGAAACCACATCCAGGCGAGGCGGTTCCTTCAGATGCTGGGCATGATGGTCTCCATGGAGCAGGTTATCCCGTACGCTGCTCTAATGCGAAGACCTATCCAGTTGTATCTGATGTCTCTGTGGAAACAGAGAACAGAACCCCTGTCAAAACTGGTGCCAGTTTTGGAGCCGATAATATCGCATCTTCTATGGTGGAAACAGCGTCAGAATCTCCTAATAGGGGTTTCGCTGCACCTACCCCACCCCCAGCTGTCCGTTTACACGGATGCATCGCTGGAAGGGTGGGGTGCCTGCCTGGGAGAACACCAGGTCTCGGGCACATGGACTCTCCCGGAGAGTCAGCTGCATATCAATCTGTTGGAAATGATGGCAGTGGAACTGGCGTTGGAAGAATTCCTTCCGATGATCAGGGGCAAGGTGATATTGATACGGTCGGACAATTCGACAGTAGTATCATATATAAATCGCCAAGGAGGGACCAGGTCGCCCACCCTGTGCATCAGGGTGTGGCACTTGATTCAATGGTGCAGGAATTACTCGGTTGTTTTGAAAGCAGCTCATATTCCTGGCCGATTGAACATTCTGGCGGATGCTTTGTCTCGCAGACAGAGAATCCTGCCAACAGAATGGTCCCTCAACCCTCCAGTTCTACGAAGGATCTTCGAGCATTGGGGCAAACCCAACGTGGACTTGTTCGCCACAAAGGAAAATGCTCAAATCATGACATATGTCTCGCCGATTCCAGATCCAAATGCCGTCGATACAGTTGCTCTGGCGATAAGCTGGAGAGGGATGCACGCTTACGCGTATCCACCCACCATTCTTCTACCGAAGGTATTGGTGAAGGTCAGGGAGGAACCGTGTCTGGTCCTGCTAATAGCGCCGTATTGGCCGAGCAGGGCGTGGTTCACGGATCTTCTAGATCTGCTGGTGGAAAATCCTGTGCAGTTGCCCGAGATTCCGAACATAATCTCCCAGGCCAAGGGACGCTTCCTACACGAGCGTCCCGAAATGTTCAAATTGACTGCGTGGATGTTGTCAAACAACGTTCCACGTCGGAAGGCTTTTCTCGACAGGCTGCTGATTTCATCGCGGCTGCGAGAAGGAGGTCAACCTTCAAGTCGTATAACAACAAGGTTAACAGATTTGCAGACTGGTGTGAAGAAAAGGGTATTGATACCTTTCAATCCACTATTCAGCAAATAGCAGACTTTCTCTGTGAGCTGTTCTTTACAGGACTAGCTCCCGTCACAATTGCTGGATACAAGTCAGCTTTGGCATCAGTTATCCCTTGTCTAGCCAACAGGGATAGTCCAGAGGTGGCCCAGTTAAACGTGATGTTGAAGGGAATGAGCAATCTCCGCCCGAGACAACCGGTAGTCATTCCAGCCTGGAGTCTATCTTTAGTGCTTAATGTACTGGCCAAGCACCCATTCGAACCGTTGCGTTCGGCTAGTCTAAAGCATTTGACTCTAAAGGCGGTCTTTCTATTGGCAGCTTCCTCAGCTAGAAGGCGCAGTGAGATCCATGCGCTTTCGGCAGAGAGGAACCGATTTATTGTTTCTGGAGAAGGTCTGCGTCTTCTGCCAAGAGCAGAATTTATGTCAAAGAACCAATCTTTGAGATATCCCGGCAAACCGATCATTATACCGAAGTTAACCAGGTTTGATCGTGATGCCAGTGTGTGGTGCCCGGTCCGTGCTTTGACTAAGTACAAGAAACGGACTGACTCGTTACGGTCGAACGATAGACATCTGTGGATCTGCCATAAAAAGCCTTATGGCGCCGCATCCATGGATACTATCTCTCGTTGGGTGGTCGAATGCATTCAGACTACTCATGAGATGGCGACTGGGCACCAGGTGCAGGGCGTAAGGGCACACGATGTTAGAGGAATAGCCGCCTCGACCGCCCTTTACAATGGTGTTCCGTTAGAGGACATCATGGCCGTTGCACAATGGCACTGTGAGTCCTCATTTACGGATTACTATATGAGGGATGTGTCAGACTCAGCCAATCCACTCGCTTTAGCTGTTTTGAAACGATAGTTAGTGACCACACTGCTTTTCCCCTTTTTTCACTTTGGTAAGAAAAGAACCTAAAGCAGGCATGGTCAAGCGAGAGGATGTCAACCAGATTGTGTCACTGATGGCCGAACCGGTGTATGGTTGTAGGCGGTACGTCTGAAGTCCTGTTATCATAAGGTAATTCAACAAGTGAGAGTTTTTTGTATTATGTATATGTATCATGTTCATTCATCTTATATATTCATGCTCATTCCCAGGCTAATACAAGCGATATGCAGGGAGTAGTTAACCCTCTTGGCATATTGGTGTTTTCAGGCGAGATACATGTTCGTTAGTTCTCTCCCTTTTCTTAGGAGGAAAAAGGGGGGGGGGCTGTGACGCGAATGTGATTCGGTTCCGTGAACTTGACGGTCCTTTTAGGTCTCCGTTAGTCAAGTTTGAAGTCTAAAATCTTTCTCCAAGGGGCAAAATTAGCATGTATGGCTTGCCCCTTCCCACCAGGTTACTGATCAAATCTGGTGTATATCAGAAGTAACAGAATGGTGAGTATTGATCGAAGGAGAATGCAGGAAATGTCAATTTCCCTTTCTCCGAGATCTAACAATACTCACCATTCTGTTACGGACCCAGCCTCCCAGCCCCACGGAGGCAAGCCATAGTTTTCTCTTGTTTGGTGGCTATGCAAACAATATGAGCTCTATGGTAAACGGGTACTCGGCAGTGGGGAGCCGGGTACCCGGTTCCCAGGAGTCGGTAAAGCTTTCTAAGTCTATAATCCTAGAGCCGCTGTCAGGGCCAGCTGTATATCAGAAGTAACAGAATGGTGAGTATTGTTAGATCTCGGAGAAAGGGAAATTGACATTTCCTGCATTCTCCTTCGATCAATACTCACCATTCTGTTACTTCGGATATACAGCTGGCCTTGACAGCGGCTCTAGGATTATAGACTTAGAAAGCTTTACCGACTCCTGGGAACCGGGTACTCGGCTCCCAACTGCCGAGTACCCGTTTACCATAGAGCTCATTCTTGTTTGCATAGCAACAAGAGCAATACATGCTTTTTGCATTAAGGATTTTAGTGGTTTTTTTGTGAAACAAAAGATCTAAGTCTTTGTGATAGTTTGTGTGTTCGTGAAAGGATTAACTAAGGACTATGGAGCATACCGCTGAAGATAACAAGGTTGTATCGTTCTTTATTATCCATAGTTAAAAGACTTAGGTCTCTAAATTTCGTTGTGTCGCATGTTCCAATTTCTGTCCCCATAGAATCTGGGACGTGTGCTAACAACGATATATGCCAGACGATCGCCTTCTTTAAACCCCAACAGGCGATCGGCAGATATGAAAATATGTTTCTCCTTCGATCAATACTCACCATTCTGTTACTTCTGATATACAGCTGGCTCTGACAGCGGCTCTAGGACTATAGACTTAGAAAGCTTTACCGACTCCTGGGAACCGGGTACTCGGCTCCCAACTGCCGAGTACCCGTTTACCATAGAGCTCATTCTTGTTTGCATAGCGACAAGAGCAATACATGCTTTTTGCATTAAGGATTTTAGTGTTTTAAAATAATCTAAGTCTTTAATCGGTGATAGTTTGTGTGTTCTGAAAGGATTAACTAAGGACTATGGAGAATACCGCCCAAGAAAACCAGGTTGTATTGTTCTTTATTATCCATAGTTAAAAGACTTAGGTCTCTAAATTTCGTTGTGTCGCATGTTCCAATTTCTGTCCCCATAGAATCTGGGACGTGTGCTAACAACGATATATGCCAGACGATCGCCTTCTTTAAACCCCAACAGGCGATCGGCAGATATGAAAATAGGTGTTTGCTACGGTATTTCTAACACGAATATCGGCTGACGTCGTTCTCCGTAGAATCCGAGCGGGTGACGTCACACCCGGTCGCTCGGATGTTTATGTGAAGAAAAATTTTTCATTAATTCGCGCATCTTATTCTGGGTGCTGCGTACTAAAAATGGTACCGGAAACTTTAGAATGATCAAGTTTACGTGTGATCACGATCGGTTTGCAATGATCGGTGGTTTCAAAATTCTTGAGTAGATGTGTGGTCTGCGGTTTTACCGTGTGAGACAGCAGTTTTGTTATACATTTTGTTGTTTTCTTCACATATCGTGCTGCGTTCGTTAGGAGTATAATTTATATTGATTAGTAAATATACCCTGAATGCTATGCGATATGATTCCTGGAGCCGTTACACATCCTGGAGGATCTATTATGGGTGTGTTGTGCCCGCCGCGTACTTGTCGTCATAATCAATGCGATCGTTGTTGTAACGTGGCGGGGTGGGGTGCGGGGAGGTTACGGTTAATTTATGAGTCAAATTATTTGAAAATTAATTGTCTGCCTTCCATCCGGGTCTCGTTCCGCTTGTTTATTGTAGGTTTGTGCTTATTTTATAGGCCAAGCCAGCCCCGCCATCATGTGACGACTGCCATAAGTTTGTCCGTGTAATGTTCAAGGACCATGTCTGTTTTATGTGTGCCCTGTGTAATATAGATCATAGGTGTAATGTTTGTGCAGTGTGGTCCGTCGAAACGATGGTTAAGTTCCTTTCCCAGAAGGACTTGGCTGGGTCTGACGCGGGGTCAGGCGGTCCGAGAGTAAATCGTGGAGCGCCCGGTTCGGCCGGTGCGGGTGCTCCACGTCCCCAGCTGGAGGTGGCGGAGATGGCACCGCCGGCGTGGTTTGGTCCGGCTCTGCAGGGTTTTTCTGCATAGCGTTCTGACCACGCTGGTGTCGTCCCTGCTACCAAAGGTTGGGGGGCAGTTTCTCCCCATGCCTGGTACGGATCCTGTCCTCGGACAGGATTCTGGACTGGTTACCGAGGGGGCCGTCTCGTACGGCCCCCTGGCAGTCCCGTCTGGCTTCGGCCAGACGGGTTTTCTGTTTCTCTGCGGCCACCTCCGGGTGGTCCAGTAGCGGTGGCCGGTCCGTCAGGTGTGGGAGCCGTCCGCCAGGACGGTTCCACGGTTGACTCGTCTAGTGACGACTCTTCGGAGTATGAAGACGAGGAGGCCGAGGAGGAGAGGTTGCTGCGGCCCGTGAAGCCGCAGGTGGAGAATATGGAGGTTGATTCCGTCCTAGACGGATCCGGCCTCCATTTGTCTGGTTTGGCGCAAGCCAGGTCAGCGGCTCCGCCTGTGGCTGAGGCAAATCCGTTACCGTGTACCGGTTCCGTGCGGCTTGGTTTGGCACCAGCCGTCACAGGAACGGGTGTGCCGAGCCGGGCGTGGTACTCACCTATCTCGCCTGGTCGGACGTGGGGTGCCGTGGGCGCCCGTGTCCGGCTATGGTTCCGCGACTGCTACGGGTCCGTACGGTTTTCCGTGTGGACCTACCCCATGGACCGGAGTGTTTCATGGGGTGGCGGCGGAACCGTGTGGTACCGGAGTGCCTGGCGTGTCAGCCGTGGCTCCTTGCTGGGAGGCCGTGGCTGGCAGACCCGTGAGCACGTCAACGGGTGACGTGTTTGCGGGGGTGTCTTCATCGGAGGTAGATTGGTCAGATGCTCTGGCGTGGCTAGCCAGGGTTGACCCGTCTGGTTTCGGCCACGGCCGATGAAGATGCGCGCCGTCCGTCGGTTGCGTCGATCAGGACGGGGATTTTGCCCGCGGCCCGGATCCAGTCAGTGGGACTGGATCCACGGTTCATAGAATGGTTGGATGCTATTTATAGCAAACAACTGATGACCAAGGGTCAGCTCCCTGCGGCCTCCAGGGAGGTGCGGGCAAGATGTCGTATTCCGCGGGGGGAATACGACAGGTATGGTGTAGTCCCGTCGGTCACGGAGTGACCGATGGGTACTGGGCATCCAGAGTGCCGTGCCGGGTCACCCCGGTCCGGCACTTGTGGACAAGTCTCAGGTACACCAGGAAGAAGTCCTGTCCCTAGCGATGAGGGTGTGAGGGCAGCGATGAGCGCTGTCAACCACTCTTATCGTCTCCTTCAGTCGGTGTGGGCTGAAGCGGGGCAGGCCACCCTGTGCCACCTGTGGCGCTTTCATGTGTCAATGACGGCCTGGTGCTGTCGATGGACGCATTGGCAAGGGTGCAAGCGCGTGTGACGAAATCCAGGAGGCAAATGGTCATTGACCATATGCGTCCGGCTACGGCAGTCAGGGAGCGTCTCCTTGGGACACCCCTGACAGGGCCTAGCATCTTCGGTGGCCAAGCGTGGGCCATCTTAGAGGATACCGCCAGTATCGCGCAGAATCGGTTAGCGGTAAACCTACAGCTAGAGCTAGTGCGACCAGCGCATGCACTAGGGCCTGTGGGGAAACCGCTAACGGGACAACCTTCAAAGGAGCAGAAGAAGCATAAGGGCAAGGAGAAAGCTAGGCCTGTTGCGACTTCTGCTTCAGCTAGGATTTCAGAGCCGCCGCCGGCGAAGAAGCCCAGGAAGGTTGTAGAGGCGCCTACCCTCCCCAATGTTGCTCCTGACCGCCCTAGAGGTGGGAAGGGCAAGGGGAAGGGTAAGGGTAAGGCCTCAAAGGGCGGACAGAAGGGGCCGAAGCGTACCTGAGGGTACGAAAGCTCCCTTCATATCCGCCTGGACCGCGCCTGTGTGACAGGAACAGCGGTGCCAGTTATACCCGTCGTGCCTAGAACGAAATGGTTCTCTCTCTCTCTCGTTAAGAAAGAGTGGGGGGGGGCGGACTGCGAGCCGGACAACCCCGTTAGACGTCGAGGCGTCTATGGTGGGTGGAAGGCTCATGCGTTTCGTCGAGGCCTGGCAAGGTGTGACGTCAGACAGTCTGGTCCTGGGATGGTTATCCCAGGGTTACATGCCGGAGTGGTGGGACTTTCCACCACAAAATCTGTCTTTGGCACCTGTCTGGACACCCGTACCAAGGGAGCCAGACAAGTTAGAAGCCGTTCAAAAGGAAGTGTCGGGTTTGCTTCTGAAGGGAGCAATAAATCCAGCAAATCGAAACACTCCAGGCTTCTATTCAAACATGTTCCTTGTCCCCAAGAGCACAGAGGGATGGAGACCCATACTCAATCTCAGGCCATTAAATTGGTTTAGCCATACGCCTCGGTTCCAGATGGAAATGCCGAGGTCGGTAATGCGGGATTGAGGAAAGGAATGTGGTGTGTATCGATCGATCTGAAAAATGCATATTTCCACATTCCTATGAATCGGAGTTGGCACAGGTTTCTGAGATTTGCGTTTCAGAGTCAACTATGGGAGTTTACAGTCTCCCGTTTGGCCTGTCGACAGCTCCGAGGGTTTTCACAAGAGTGGTCCTTGCGGTGACAGCGTTTCTCAGAAAAGAGAACGTGGCGCTACACACCTACATAGACGACTGGCTGCTTAAGGCAGACTCGGCAGCCAGGTTGAACGTGGATACTGCTCTGACTCTGAAGTTACTTTCAGATCTAAGCTGCATAGTCAACGAGGAGAAATCCGAGTTGACGCCCACTCAACGTTTCGTTTATTTGGGGATGCGATTCGACCTTGAGGAGGGCAGGGTTTACCCATCAGAGCCCAGAGTGGTGTCTCTGTTAGCCATCCTCAAGAGTTTTCGAGTGGGAAACCACATTCAAGGCGAGGCGGTTCCTTCAGATGCTGGGCATAATGGTCTCCATGGAGCAGGTTATCCCGTACGATGCTCTAATGCGAAGACCTATCCAGTTGTATCTGATGTCTCTGTGGAAACAGAGAACAGAACCCCTGTCAAAACTGGTGCCAGTTTTGGAGCCGATAATATCGCATCTGCTATGGTGGAAACAGCGTCAGAATCTCCTAATAGGGGTTTCGCTGCACCTACCCCAACCCCAGCTGTCCGTTTACACGGATGCATCGCTGGAAGGGTGGGGTGCCTGCCTGGGAGAACCAGGTCTCGGGCACATGGACTCTCCCGGAGAGTCAGCTGCATATCAATCTGTTGGAAATGATGGCAGTGGAACTGGCGTTGGAAGAGTTCCTTCCGATGATCAGGGGCAAGGTGATATTGATACGGTCGGTCAATTCGACAGTAGTATCATATATAAATCGCCAAGGCGGGACCAGGTCGCCCACTCTGTGTATCAGGGTGTGGCACTTGATTCAATGGTGCAGGAATTACTCGGTTGTTTTGAAAGCAGCTCGTATTCCTGGCCGATTGAACATTCTGGCGGATGCTTTGTCTCGCAGACAGAGAATCCTGCCAACAGAATGGTCCCTCAACCCTCCAGTTCTGCGACGGATCTTCGAGCATTGGGGCAAACCCAACGTGGACTTGTTCGCCACAAAGGAAAATGCTCAAATCATGACATATGTCTCGCCGATTACAGATCCAAATGCCGTCGATACAGACGCTCTGGCGATAAGCTGGAGAGGGATGCACGCTTACGCGTACCCACCCACCATTCTTCTACCGAAGGTTTTGGTGAAGGTCAGGGAGGAACCGTGTCTGGTCCTGCTAATAGCGCCGTATTGGCCGAGCAGGGCGTGGTTCACGGATCTTCTAGATCTGCTGGTGGAAAATCCTGTGCAGTTGCCCGAGATTCCGAACATAATCTCCCAGGCCAAGGGACGCTTCCTACACGAGCGTCCCGAGATGTTCAATGACTGCGTGGATGTTATCAAACAACGTTCCACGTCGGAAGGCTTTTCTCGACAGGCTGCTGATTTCATCGCGGCTGCGAGAAGTAGGTCAACCTTCAAGTCATATAACAACAAGGTTAACAGATTTGCAGACTGGTGTGAAGAAAAGGGTATTGATACCTTTCAATCCACTATCAGCAAATAGCAGACTTTCTCTGTGAGCTGTTCTTTCGAGGACTAGCTCCCGTCACAGTTGCTGGATACAAGTCAGCTTTGGCATCATTTATCCCTTGTCTAGCCAACAGGGATAGTCCAGAGGTGGCCCAGTTAAATGTGATGTTGAGGGAATGAGCAATCTCCGACCGAGACAACCGGTAGTCATTCCAGCCTGGAGTCTATCTTTAGTGCTTAATGTACTGGCCAAGCACCCTTTCGAACCGTTGCGTTCGGCTAGTCTAAAGCATTTGACTCTAAAGGCGGTTTTTCTATTGGCAGCTTCCTCAGCTAGAAGGCGCAGTGAGATCCATGCGCTTTCGGCAGAGAGGAACCGATTTATTGTTTCTGGAGAAGGTCTGCGTCTTCTGCCAAGAGCAGAGGTTATGTCAAAGAACCAATCTTTGAGATATCCCGGCAAACCGATCATTATACCGAAGTTAACTAGGTTTGATCGTGATGCCAGTGTCTGGTGCCCGGTCCGTGCTTTGACTAAGTACAAGAAACGGACTGACTCATTACGGTCGAACGATAGACATCTGTGGATCTGCCATAAAAAGTCTTATGGCGCCGCATCCATGGATACTATCTCTCGTTGGGTGGTCGAATGCATTCAGACTACTCACGAGATGGCGACTGGGCACCAGGTGCAAGGCGTAAGGGCAGACAATGTCAGAGGAATAGCCGCCTCGACCGCCCTTTACAATGATGTTCCGTTATAGGACATCATGGCCGTTGCACAATGGCACTGTGAGTCCTCATTCACGGATTACTATATGAGGGATGTGTCAGACTCAGCCAATCCACTCGCTTTAGCTGTTTTGAAACGATAGTTAGTGACCAGACTGCTTTTCACCCTTTTCTCACTTCGGTAAGAAAAGAACCTAAAGCAGGCATGGTCAGGCGAGAGGATGTCAGCCAGATTGTGTCACTGATGGCCGAACCGGTGAATGGTTGTAGGCGGTACGTCTGAAGTCCTGTTATCATAAGGTAATTCAACAAGTGAGAGTTTTTTGTATTATGTATATGTATCATGTTCATTCATCGTATATATTCATGCTCATTCCCAGGCTAATACAAGCGATATGCAGGGAGTAGTTAACCCTCTTGGCATATTGGTGTTTTCAGGCGAGATACATGTTCGTTAGTTCTCTCCCTTTTCTTAGGAGGAAAAAGGGGGGGGGAGCTGTGACGCGAATGTGATTCGGTTCCGTAAACTTGACGGTCCTTTTAGGTCTCCGTTAGTCAAGTTTGAAGTCTAAAATCTTTCTCCAAGGGGCAAAATTAGCATGTATGGCTTGCCCCTTCCCACCAGGTTACTGATCAAATCTGGTGTATATCAGAAGTAACAGAATGGTGAGTATTGATCGAAGGAGAATGCAGGAAATGTCAATTTCCCTTTCTCCGAGATCTAACAATACTCACCATTCTGTTACGGACCCAGCCTCCCAGCCCCACGGAGGCAAGCCATAGTTTTCTCTTGTTTGGTGGCTATGCAAACAATATGAGCTCTATGGTAAACGGGTACTCGGCAGTTGGGAGCCGAGTACCCGGTTCCCAGGAGTCGGTAAAGCTTTCTAAGTCTATAGTCCTAGAGCCGCTGTCAGAGCCAGCTGTATATCAGAAGTAACAGAATGGTGAGTATTGTTAGATCTCGGAGAAAGGGAAATTGACATTTCCTGCAGTTTGCTACGGTATTTCCGTGGGGTGCGGGGAGGTTACGGTTAATTTATGAGTCAAAATTATTTGAAAATTAATTGTCTGCCTTCCATCCGGGTCTCGTTCCGCTTGTTTATTGTAGGTTTGTGCTTATTTTAGAGGCCAAGCCAGCCCCGCCATCATGTGACGAATGTCATAAGTTTGTCCGTGTAATGTTCAAGGACCATGCTTGTTTTAGGTGTTCCCTGTGTAATATAGATCATAGGTGTAATGTTTGTGCAGTGTGGTCCGTCGAAATGATGGGTAAGTTCCTTGCCCAGAAGGACTTGGCTGGGTCTGACGCGGGGTCAGGCGGTCCGAGACGAAATTGTGGAGCGCCCGGTAGGGGTGGTCCACGTCCCCAGCTGGAGGTGGCGGAGATGGCACCGCCGGCGTGGTTTGGTCCGGCTATGCAGGGTTTTCTGCATAGCGTTCTGCCCACGCTGGTGTCGTCCCTACTACCAAAGGTTGGGCAGTTTCTCCCCATGCCTGGTACGGATCCTGTCCTCGGACAGGATTCTGGACTGGTTACCGAGGGGGCCGTCTCGTACGAGGGGGCCGTCTCGTACGGCCCCCTGGCAGTCCCGTCTGGCTTCGGCCAGACGGGTTCTGTCTCTCTGCGGCCAGCTCCGGGTGGTCCAGTAGTGGGAGCCGTCCGCCAGGACAGCTCCACGGTTGACTCGTCTAGTGACGGCTCTTCGGAGTCTGAAGACGAGGAGGAGAGGTTCCTGGACGGAACCGGCCTCCATTTGTCTGGTTTGGCGCAAGCCAGGTCAGCGGCTCCGCCTGCGGCTGAGGCCAATCCGTTACCGTGCACCGGTTCCGGGCGGCTTGGTTTGTCACCAGCCGCCAGGGGAACGGGTGTGCCGGGCCAGGCGTGGTACTCACCTATCTCGCCTGGTCCGGCAGCCGGATGTGGGGTGCCGTAGGCGCCCGTGTCCGGCTACGGTTCCGCGACTGTTACGGGTCCATACGGTTTTCCGTGCGGACCTACCCCATGGACCAGAGTGTTCCATGGGGTGGCGGCGGAACCGCCTGGCGTGTCAGCCGTGGCTCCTTGCCGGGAGGCCGTGGCTGGCAGACCCGTGAGCACGTCAACGAGTGACGTGTTTGCGGGGGTATCTTCGTCGGAGGTAGATTGGTCGGATGCTCTGGCATGGCTAGCCAGGGTTGACCCGTCTGTGGTTTCGGCCACGGCCGATGAAGATGCGCCCCGTGCGTCGATTAGGACGGGGATTTTGCCCGCGGCCCGGATCCAGTCAGTGGGACTGGATCCACGGTTCATAGATTTGTTGGATGCTATTTATAGCAAACAACTAATGACCAAGGGTCAGCTCCCTGCGGCCTGCAGGGAGGTGCGGGCAAGATGTCGTATTCCGCGGGGGGAATACGACAGGTATGGTGTAGTCCCGTCAGTCACGGAGGATGACCGATGGGTATTGGGAGTCCAGAGTGCCGGGTCGGGTGGCCCCGGTCCGGCACTAGTGGATAAATCCCAAGTACACCAGGAAGAAGTCCTGTCCCTATGTGATGAGGGTGTGCGGGCAGCTATGAGTGCTGTCAACCACTCTTATCGTCTCCTTCAGTCGGTGTGGGCTGAAGCGGGGGCAGGCCACCCTGTGCCACCTGTGGCGCTTTCATGTGTTAATGACGGCTTGGTGCTGTCAATGGACGCATTGGCAAGGGTGCAAGCGCGAGTGACGAAGTCCAGGAGGCAAATGGTCATTGACCATATGCGTCCGGCTACGGCAGTCAGGGAGCATCTTCTTGGGACGCCCCTGACAGGGCCTAGCATCTTCAGTGGCCAAGCGCGGGCCATCTTAGAGGACACCGCCAGTATCGCGCAGAAACGGTTAGCGGTAAACCTACAGCTAGAGCTAGTGCGGCAGGCGCACGCACTAGGGGCTGTGGGGAAACCGCTAACGGGACAGCCTTCAAAGAAGCAGAAGAAGCATAAGGGCAAGGCGAAAGCGAGGCCTGTTGCGACTTCTGCTTCGGCTGGGTTTTCAGAGCCGCCGCCGGCGAAGAAGCCCAGGAAGGTTGTAGAGGCGCCTACCCTCCCCAATGTTGCTCCTGACCGCCCTAGGGGCGGGAAGGGCAAGGGGAAGGGTAAGGCCTCAAAGGGCGGACAGAAGGGGCTGAAGCGTACCTGTGCGACAGGAACAGCGGTGCCAGTTATACCCGTCGTGCCTAGAACGAAATGGTTCTCACTCTCTCTCGTTAAGAAAGGGGGGGGGGGGGGGACTGCGAGCCGGACAACCCCGTTAGACGTCGAGGCGTCTATGGTGGGTGGAAGGCTCATGCGTTTCGTCGAGGCCTGGCGAGGTGTGACGTCAGACAGTCTGGTCCTGGGATGGTTATCCCAGGGTTACATGCCGGAGTGGTGGGACTTTCCACCACAAAATCTGTCTTTGGCACCTGTCTGGACACCCGTACCAAGGGAGCCAGACAAGTTAGAAGCTGTTCAAAAGGAAATGTCGGGTTTGCTTCTGAAGGGAGCAATAAAACCAGCAAACCGAAACACTCCAGGCTTCTATTCAAACATGTTCCTTGTCCCCAAGAGCACAGGGGGATGGAGACCCATACTCAATCTCAGGCCATTAAATTGGTTTATCCATACGCCTCGGTTCCAGATGGAAACGCCGAGGTCGGTAATGGCGGGATTGAGGAAAGGAATGTGGTGTGTATCGATCGATCTGAAAGATGCATATTTCCACATTCCTATGAATCGGAGTTGGCACAGGTTTCTGAGATTTGCGTTTCAGAATCAAGTATGGGAGTTTACAGTTCTCCCGTTCGGCCTGTCGACAGCTCCGAGGGTTTTCACGAGAGTGGTCCTTGCGGTGACAGCGTTTCTCAGAAAAGAGAACGTGGCACTACACACCTACATAGACGACTGGCTGCTCAAGGCAGACTCGGCAGCCAGGTTGAACGTGGATACTGCTCTGACTCTGAAGTTACTTTCAGATCTAGGCTGGATAGTTAACGAGGAGAAATCCGAGTTGACGCCCACTCAACATTTCGTTTATTGGGGGGTGCGATTCGACCTCGAGGAGGGCAGGGTTTACCCGTCAGAGCCCAGAGTGGTGTCTCTGTTAGCCATCCTCAAGAGTTTTCGAGTGGGAAACCACATTCAGGCGAGGCGGTTCCTTCAGATGCTGGGCATGATGGTCTCCATGGAGCAGGTTATCCCGTACGCTGCTCTAATGCGAAGGCCTATCCAGTTGTATCTGATGTCTCTGTGGAAACAGAGAACAGAACCCCTGTCAAAACTGGTGCCAGTTTTGGAGCCGATAATATCGCATCTTCTCTGGTGGAAACAGCGTCAGAATCTCCTATTAGGGGTTTCGCTGCACCTACCCCACCCCCAGCTGTCCGTCTACATGGATGCATCGCTGGAAGGGTGGGGTGCCTGCCTGGGAGAACACCAGGTCTCGGGCACATGGACTCTCCCGGAGAGTCAGCTGCATATCAATCTGTTGGAAATGATGGCAGTGGAACTGGCGTTGGAAGAGTTCCTTCCGATGATCAGGGGCAAGGTGATATTGATACGGTCGGACAATTCGACAGTAGTATCATATATAAATCGCCAATGCGGGACCAGGTCGCCCACCCTGTGCATCAGGGTGTGGCACTTGATTCAATGGTGCAGGAATTACTCGGTTGTTTTGAAAGCAGCTCATATTCCTGGCCGATTGAACATTCTGGCGGATGCTTTGTCTCGCAGACAGAGAATCTTGCCAACAGAATGGTCCCTCAACCCTCCGGTTCTGCGACGGATCTTCGAGCATTGGGGCAAACCCAACGTGGACTTGTTCGCCACAAAGTTAAATGCTCAAATCATGACATATGTCTCACCGATTCCAGATCCAAATGCCGTCGATACAGACGCTCTGGCGATAAGCTGGAGAGGGATGCACGCTTACGCTTACGCGTACCCACCCACCATTCTTCTACCGAAGGTATTGGTGACAGTCAGGGAGGAACCGTGTCTCGTCCTGCTAATAGCGCCGTATTGGCCGAGCAGGGCGTGGTTCACGGATCTTCTAGATCTGCTGGTGGAAAATCCTGTGCAGTTGCCCGAGATTCCGAACATAATCTCCCAGGCCAAGGGACGCTTCCTACACGAGCGTCCCGAAATGTTCAAATTGACTGCGTGGATGTTGTCAAACAACGTTCCACGTCGGAAGGCTTTTCTCGACAGGCTGCTGATTTCATCGCGGCTGCGAGAAGGAGGTCAACCTTCAAGTCATGTAACAACAAGGTTAACAGATTTGCAGACTGGTGTGAAGAAAAGGGTATTGATACCTTTCAATCCACTATTCAGCAAATAGCAGACTTTCTCTGTGAGCTGTTCTTTTGAGGACTAGCTCCCGTCACAGTTGCTGGATACAAGTCAGCTTTGGCATCAGTTATCCGTTGTCTAGCCAACAGGGATAGTCCAGAGGTGGCCCAGTTAAATGTGATGTTGAAGGGAATGAGCAATCTCCGCCCGAGACAACTGGTAGTCATTCCAGCCTGGAGTCTATCTTTAGTGCTTAATGTACTGGCCAAGCACCCTTTCGAACCGTTGCGTTCGGCTAGTCTAAAGCATTTGACTCTAAAGGCGGTCTTTCTATTGGCAGCTTCCTCAGCTAGAAGGCGCAGTGAGATCCATGCGCTTTCGGCAGAGAGGAACCGATTTATTGTTTCTGGAGAAGGTTTGCGTCTTCTGCCAAGAGCAGAGTTTATGTCAAAGAACCAATCTTTGAGATATCCCGGCAAACCGATCATTATACCGAAGTTAACTAGGTTTGATCGTGATGCCAGTGTCTGGTGCCCGGTCCGTGCTTTGACTAAGTACAAGAAACGGACTGACTCGTTACGGTCGAACGATAGACATCTGTGGATCTGCCATAAAAAGCCTTATGGCGCCGCATCCATGGATACTATCTCTCGTTGGGTGGTCGAATGCATTCAAACTACTCACGAGATGGCGACTGGGCACCAGGTGCAGGGCGTAAGGGCACACGATGTCAGAGGAATAGCCGCCTCGACCGCCCTTTACAATGGTGTTCCGTTAGAGGACATCATGGCCGTTGCACAATGGCACTGTGAGTCCTCATTTACGGATTACTATATGAGGGATGTGTCAGACTCAGCCAATCCACTCGCTTTAGCTGTTTTGAAACGATAGTTAGTGACCACACTGCTTTTCCCCTTTTTTCACTTTGGTAAGAAAAGAACCTAAAACAGGCATGGTCAGGCGAGAGGATGTCAACCAGATTGTGTCACTGATGGCCGAACCGGTGAATGGTTGGAGGCGGTACGTCTGAAGTCCTGTTATCATAAGGTAATTCAATAAGTGAGAGGTTTTTTTGTATTATGTATATGTATCATGTTCATTCATTTTATATATTCATGCTCATTCCCAGGCTAATACATGGAATATGCAGGGAGTAGTTAACCCTCTTGGCATATTGGTGTTTTCAGGCGAGATACATGTTCGTTAGTTCTCTCCCTTTTCTTAGGAGGAAAAAGGGGGGGGAGGCTGTGACGCGAATGTGATTCGGTTCCGTGAACTTGACTGTCCTTTTAGGTCTCCGTTAGTCAAGTTTGAAGTCTAAAATCTTTCTCCATGGGGCAAAATTAGCATTTATGGCTTGCCCCTTCCCACCAGGTTACTGATCAAATCTGGTGTATATCAGAAGTAACAGAATGGTGAGTATTGATCGAAGGAGAATGCAGGAAATGTCAATTTCCCTTTCTCCGAGATCTAACAATACTCACCATTCTGTTACGGACCCAGCCTCCCAGCCCCACGGAGGCAAGCCATAGTTTTCTCTTGTTTGGTGGCTATGCAAACAATATGAGCTCTATGGTAAACGGGTACTCGGCAGTTGGGAGCCGAGTACCCGGTTCCCAGGAGTCGGTAAAGCTTTCTAAGTCTATAATCCTAGAGCCGCTGTCAAGGCCAGCTGTATATCCGAAGTAACAGAATGGTGAGTATTGTTAGATCTCGGAGAAAGGGAAATTGACATTTCCTGCATTTTACATCAGTAACTCCTAAATTATTATATCCTATGTTTTTTAATCTGGGATCCTGTGTGCCGATGCATCTAATTAAAAGATTGGGCACTTAAAATATTGACTGGACACCTTAAATTTTGCATTATGGGGCCCAGGTGGCTACATGGTTAAAAAGCTAAAGCTTTATCAGTGCGTATTATGATTAATCACAAGTCACTGTCCACTTAGGAAAAGATACAACAGTACTTATTGGAGGCAGCTTTAGATTACCCGGTATCTATGACGTTACAAGTCATGCCCGAACTATAACACACATACAACCAGCCACATTCAACTTACTGTATAGATCACTTATGAGACCCGTCTTGGACTATTGGAATGCTGTATGGTCTCCCAAACACAAAAGACAGTCCATAACTCTGGAAAATGTACAGCGAAGGACTACAAAACCTATACCAAGACTAAGAAATCAAAGCTATGAAATGAGATTAAGATCACTAAACCCAATGTCATTAAAGTACCGCGGGTTGCGCGGGGTCCTAATTGAAGTCTTCAAGATCATTAAAAACAAATACAACATTAATAGTGCAGACTTTTTTCAAGAACCTTACACAAATGTAACATGAGGCCACCCATACAAGTTAAGAGTAGACCGGTGCAACAAGGTCATTAGAAGAAGCTTTTTTACCAAACGAATAGTGAATCTCTGGAATTCTCTTTCAACCCATACCGTTGAAGCAAAAGACTGTGAGGATTTCAAACAGAGACTAGATAAAAACTTAGACAAAATGATGTACAATTTTGACTAGCACCAGAGCCGATATCACTGCCAATAAAACCACACCAGCAAAATGCAAACATACAATACAACAGGACATTAGAAGCCTACGGCTTAAGTCCTGAAAACATGATGATGATGATGATGCCCAAATGATATCCGCTCAAATTAAAATCCTACTGTCTACTATGAACAGTAATTAACTGATTTACAATCAATTAAATACTCAGGCGGATTCTGTGACATTTATGTCTAATCAGAGATCTTATAGTGCTATTAAAACTAAAATGTCTCAAAATCCATCTCAGATTTCAAAGCGCTCTAGTTTCTAGGAGCATTGATGGACCCCGAGTGAGTCCAAATAAGGTACGTCTAAAGCCCTGGACAAATGGTGCTAATCTGCAAGATTTCGAGAATAAATTAGGCAAACTAATGTACAAATACAATTGAAATAAACTGCTTTATTAGCGTATCGCTTAGGAATCCCAATTTTAAAACACACTTGTATGATGTACATGTAGTGTATTGAAACTGTTAGCTATTTTGACTTGAAGCTGTTTCTACACAGGGCATGCTGGGCAGTAACAGTGCTATTTTTTAAAGTTTACAAATTGAATAACTAGCTCGATAAGTGACGATAACCGAGCCAATCATTCCAGTTGTAAATTTCCAAAAAATAGTCTTGCCAGCCAACTAGACATTCCTCAAGACGAGTGGTGAGGCCAGGTTTTCTGGACACATCTTGATCGATAAAGTGTTAATGTAATGGTAGCTGTTTATTACACCAGTGTTAACAGGGAAAAAGACTTGTGTACATTTTGGAAACATTGTTGAAAACTCCCTTTAGCAGCTGCAGTCAGGCGTGCCCAAATTGGTGTAACCTATTTTTCGTTTGCGCAAAGGTTACCCAAAAACTTCTGACGCAACCCGTTTTCCATTCCCGGAATTCCTTGCATGTTGTACATAAATACATGAAAAATGGTTACGCAATACAGAATGGGTTGCGTAAAATAAATTTGCTTAACCCGAAAATGCGTTATGCAAATTTTTAATTTGGACATGCTCGTGCAGCAACACATTTCCAAAATAAATACTGGTTATGACTTATGAATGAAAGAGCGTGGAATTTAGAAAATTGATATTTCAGTGACTTCTTCTTTAGCACTCAGGATGTGCACAATTTGTTTTCACAAATGTCCATTTGCGGAACAAGAGAAAACTATTTTTGAAAATTTACCTCTGAGATGACTGGCTTGATAGCTGAACCAGTCGGTCCAGTGGTAAAATCTCAAAAATAATTTTCCAGATCCACAAATGAACATTTTATGAGAAAATTTAATTTTCTTGAACAACTTTGAGTGCTGGATTAAAACCCTTTAACACTTGGAATTTATTGAAGAAAATGTAAATTCTTTTACGGAAATTGCCCAATTGCAGACCAAGAGAAGATGGTTTTAGAAAATTTACCACTGGAATGACTGGCGCGATAGCCATATCTTGGTCTGCAAAGGGACTTCCCAAGACCACTGCAAAACCCATTTTGAGGCTTAAAGGGTTATGGGCTAAGCGGTTTTCAGTCGTATAGTTGTTGTGATATTGTGACAAAGTCTTCTCAAGGATGAAAGAGGTAACTGCATGATTAAATCAAGCTCTGGAGAATTTGTCTAAGCATATTTCAAATCCTGTTACAGGCTAATTGGTGCTTTCTTTGAATACAACGTTGCGGAATGTTTTTGTTGTTTAAGACAGTAGGGGCAGTGTTTTCTGTTTTAAAATTTACCATTCTCTGCTGGGCAATTCCACAGTGACTGACGTTACATTTTCACACGCCCTAGGTTGTAAACCTCCTTGTATTGACAAGAGTTATGACATTCAGACAACCAACCATCTTTAGCAGAGGGTATAGGTGGATCCTTTCCTATTTAGTTATGCAGAAAAATTACTGATTCATTGTACCATTCATTTTAGGGATGGGGTTTTTTTTAGGCGTGACTGACGTTACATAAAGCCGACATAAGAAAAAATCAATAATTTTTCAACTGGCCTCTGCTGTGGTCATGAGGAATGGCCATTTACAAGCCAAGAGAAGACTTTTTTGAAAATTTACGACTAGAATGACTGTCTTGATTACTGAGCCGGTCATTCCTGTGGTAAATTTTCAAAAATGTTCTTTTAGTCTGCAACAGGACATTTCTCAAGACAACTGTAGACGACGTTTTTGGCAGATATGAGTGTTAAAGAGTTATAGACCTGAAATAAAAAAGTATATTGGTTAATACTGTGCAAAAGCTATGTCTGAATGCCGCCTGAGCGCGCTTACCTGGACTCGTGATAATTTAACCCTTTAATGATCAAATTTGGTCGAAAAAATCTACTTCCCTTCTAAATGTCTATATGCAGGGCAAGAGAAAACCATTTTTGAAAATTTATCACTGGAATGACTGGCTCGGTTACCGAGCCAGTCATTCGAGTGGTAAATTTTCAAAAATAGTATTCTCTTTCCCTGCAAATATCCATTCTGCAAGACCACTTCAGCGGCCAGTTTTGGCCGACATGACCCGTAAACGGTTAATGATTTCAGATGAGTAGGTCTGTCCCTGGACCATGCTTAGCTGCAGGGTATAATTTATCTGGTATTGCATCTCAATTTGCTACACATATTTAGGCCAGCGCTATACATTCTGAATCATTCATAGCTGTATCTGCTATGCAAAATTTGTATGTGATTGCAATTCAGCATTGATTTTCATAAGGTTTATCATTAACCCTGTCCGCGACTAATCCCTGAAAAAGTAAATTCTTTACAATGTATAGCATATTCTGTTGAATGTTTTGAGGTTAATATGACTGGAAGCCATTGCTGCCTAAGGCAGCAAAAGCTTCCGGTCAAATTAATTTCAAATTATTCAACAACTTGTCCTGTTTGTTTGCTCTGAGATTGAGATACAGGAAATTTATACGTGAAAGAGTTAATCGCTATGCATTTTTTGCAGACGATTATGCAATTTATAATTTGCATAGCAATTCATGCCATGCAAATATTAAATTCTAAATTATCCCCTGAGCTGTATTCCTGTTAGGGTTGGGCGATATTGCTCAAGGCATGACGATATCGGTATCTCATTAAAATACCGCGGTATCACGATATATCGTGATTTGGGTGGGGTGTGGAGTTAGGGTGTAAACATAGAATAACATGTATTTCAAACTGGTGGTGTCTACATGTTATTTTCATTAAATTTGTTGCATTGGAACCGTAAATTGAGATCGCCATGATTGCCATTTCCGCATATTTAATACACAAAATTCCACACTTTGACACCCTTCAATATACAGTTTAAAGCAACGAATGTAATGCAACTAACCGTATTCATCACAAATAAGAAAGATAAAGGATTTTCTTCTGTTCTTGTGTTGTATTTTGTGTTATCTTTACCTCACGACAACTGTCAAAAGATTGAGCAAGGAATACGCATTAACTTCATTGCGCAGACAGGAATTCAGCAGAGTGAAATCTGATTGGCCGCCGTATCATACTTGAGCCAATCAGAATTCACACTGCAGAATTCCGACAGCTGTTATCACACCCACCGCTAGCGTAGACGATGCAAATTAATAAAATAACACTATGATTTTGAACGAGAACCAGCGTGAAGACTGGAAACAATTATATCAGATTTTATTTGGTCTGTAATATTAAATACTAATTTGCCCCATTGTAGACCTATTCAAATTCGCTCACTACTTAGCGGTCCTATCCATTGATCTCAAGGCGTAGCCGGGATGTGTGAAATTAACCCAGTTGACACTGCAGCCAAAACTGCCACAACAGATTGAAGACTGGAAATAATTAGGCCTAAATTATTTATTTTAAGGCTGTTTCTCACTTAGAATAAATCTGTAATGTTATATGTGGAATGAATTTTGATCTGATTCGTTTAAAAATGCTAAATATATTGTATAAAGTTACATAAAAACGTGTAACGGTAAAGCAAGAGATTAACTTCCCCCTCACCCACCGTTCCAAGCTGTGGTATTGATAAGAGATTAAGTGTGTGTGGTTTCCTATCGACCTAAAAAGTTTTAAAGTTTAAATCTTTCACGGTCAGAAGAATGTTTAACCATGCAGATCAATGACTAATGGATTGACCTGTAGTAATGACGCCATCAGATTGGAATGTGGGTGGTGCAAATGGTATTCCCCACTGACTAATACTCAGAATGAGGCAAGAAAAAACATGGCGGCGTCTATTTATGTAATTATAAAAAGTGAACAACAAAGGATTATTTTGTACTTTAAATCATTTTATTAGCGCAAACAAACCATGAATTAAATGAGCACAGATTATTTTGGAGTTTATTAAGTTTTTATTACCTTAGACAAAGACTGGATTATTACTTAAAGGCTATTACTGGACCAAATAGAGGTAAGAGTATTACATTTCTAACTTAGTTATTTATATTATGCTCACAGTTAAAAGTGCAATATCGTCCTGTCGGTATTGACGATACTTAGGATTTTTCGAAATTAGGGCAATTTCGGTATCGGTATATCGCGATATTGACGATATCGAAAAATCGCCCAACCCTAATTCGTGTGTACATGTACTATCTCTGACTTCATCGTTATATTGTGTTCCAGGTCGAGATGGTGGTAAGGTAACGAAAGTCCTAGCGACGGTCGGCTCGGGTCCCGAGCGGTCACAAGAAGTGTCATATACAGATACCAAAGTAATCGGTAATGGATCATTTGGCGTTGTGTATCAGGCGAAGCTAGTCGACACCGCAGAGATGGTGGCGATTAAGAAAGTCTTACAAGATAAGAGATTTAAAGTAAGTCAGACTACAGGAAGTATGGCTATTGTTTTCCTCATCCTGTAGGTTAAAGAGCATATTGTCTGTGCGTGTGTCCCCCGAGCTAGCTAAAAAAAACTACTGCACCGATTGCACTCAGATTTTAATATTAGAAAGTTTTGAGGAATCTACCATAAACTAAGATTTCCAGGCATGGACCATTATTTGGATAAAAACCCAGATCGTATCAGATTCTGGATCTGTGGCTATATAATCATGTGAAGGTATATGTAATCATACACTAAGATTCCTCAACTTTGGGTCGTGATCTAAGCGATGTCAATGGAATCTCGAGAGCTGTGGGGTATGGATTTATTTTTATTTTCTGTATTTTTTCCGGATCACCCAAAGTTGTGGAACCCTAGTGTCTGACCAAGAGTTTCGGAGATATCCACAGATCCAGATGCGGGTTCTTTTATCCGGATCACAGTCAAAGTCCTGAAATTCTCTTGCATGACAAGTTCCTTCATTGTGTTAAAATTTGAGCCAAATCTGATTAGTTTTTTTATTAAACCACCAGAATAGCTGTTGTGACAGACTTACTGACTAACTAGTAGACATGAGGGCTTATTGAGCTGCTACCTACAGCAAAAGATCTGGAAAATCTAAAAAATCTTTACACTGTGACAAAAACGGGAAGGCAAAGGTCTGTAATCTCAGATTGCTCTTGTAGGTGCGTTTTGCATAAACACCTTGAGCAATGGATTAGCCTGCACTCAATAAAGCGTTTAGGTAAAGTTGTTTGACACAATGCCAACATTGACCATTTAAGTACTAAATTTGTTCAAAAAATTAAAGTATTTACTTATTGACTGTCAATTTGCAGGCCAAGAGAAATTTGAAAATTTATGACTGGAATAACTGGCTCGGATAACCGAGCTAGTCATTCCGGTAATAAATTTTCAAAAATAGTTCTCTTGGTCAGCAAATGGACATATCACAAGACCACTACAGACATGTTTTTTGGCCATTTTGAGTGTTAGATGGTTAAGTTCCATGACCTTACATGTACCCTCAGTGTTCAAACTCACCACTCGCAAAATCACCTTAGTTGGGAGCTCTTCCTTACTACCTAGCCACCCGTGACAAGACATTATCTAACATTCACCAAGATGGACGTAATCAATCTCCAGTGGATAGATCTGGTCCGTCACTCATTACTAAGAATTGTGTTTCTTCACTATTTAATAAACATTCTTTGGAATATTTTAAAACTAATTTGACTTGGCGCTCTTCCTACGATAGGCAGCGACAGCACCCAGTCAAATTAGTTTCAAAATTTTCAACAGGTTACCTTGAAATTGGGATTCTGGGAATTCAGGATTTAAAGTATATAAATCGATCCCAACACACGCAATTCATGGGCAGAGCTTAGCTAAGAATGGGTGGGGCATAGCTAGCGATGGATCTCTATAGTTGTTAACCATTTCTACTTCGAATAATACTTACCAGATGTACTATTATGATAATGTCTATTATCTAGTCTAGCTCAAAATAAACAATTAGAACGCCGCACTCTCCATCGTCCTGACCATACTGTGTCCGGGAATTACCATAGCCTCCAGGTACCGAGTCAATTCCCTAAAACAGTCAGATTCGTCCATTTTGCTCGACTAGAGTCACGTTTTTTCATACTCTAAATTAGCTTGAATTTTTGCGGTTTGAGTACCCTGTGCACGATTTGATCGCTGTCTTTATGGAAGGGAAAGGAAAATCATCACAGGGGCAGGTTGTATCAATCTAGAATTAATACATTCGTGCCGTAATGATTGTTTGAAATTTCCTTAAATTGGCACATTGTTTTAAAATGATAGCCATTGTTGGAGTCGCTCCGTTACCCATTAACTTTTTAATCTTATCCGGGTACTCGGTTAATTTCTCTTGCGACTCGGTTCCTTCCAAGATGGATGCGCCCGTATCCAAGATGGCGGCGCCCACGTTTAACATTTTGTTTTGGCTTGGTGTGTCTATGCACCACTCTGTTTTAAGCCGATCATTAGCTCTCGCTTCACTGTCAAGGGTGTTTGTAGCGATCGATCTTATTTTCCTGGCTATTTTAACATTAGTTAATTACCAAGTCGTATTTATTAAATTTTCACTCTAAAATTTTCAAATCTTTCCTGCCTAAAACTTGATTATCATTAATTTGAGAGAAAGTTAATGTTTCTTAAGTAATTTTAAATTACAATCAAGTAAATTGTGCGTGTTGCTCGTCATCATCCTATCATGTGCAGCGTTTTAATTCTTATTCTGGGTTCACAGAAGGTGAAGGGGCATTGAAAGGCCCGCCCGATGCATTGTGCTTGCGCTGTAACCGTTTCATGAAGCAGAAGTTCACGGGCCATCACTGTGTTGCCTGCGCGAAGTGCAAAGTTGGAAGCCCTTGCGATGTATGCACGAAGTGGTCGTCGGAGATGGTGGTTGAATTTGATCGCGATCGGCATGCACATTTGGATAGAATCGCGAGGGACAAGGCAGCCAAAGTGGATCAGGCGTCAGTCAAAGCTCTGGAAGAGCGCCTGAATGAGCGGATGGACTCGGCCTTGGGTGTTTGGGCGGCCCAATTCAAGGCGATGTTTGAGTCTTTTCAGTCCACGGTCCCGTTGGTGCAGGATTACCTATCGGTGGTCCGGCTAGTTCTGTGGAAGGACATGCACCTTTCCTTCCTCTTGCTTTGGCTCGCTCAAGAGCCGATGGCGGAGGAAGAAGATATCCTCCTGATGGAAGACTGACATGCTAGAGCTTTCACAGGTGACAGATTCTGGTACATCCACGGGTTTTGTATGGATTTGTCAACCGCGTGGAGATGTCGACGTTCCGTTGGGCATTTTTCACCCAGATGTCGCTCAGTCCGGAGTGCCAGCAGAGCCCTGTTATACGGCTCGCGTTGCAGATGCGTTTATGACGGCTCCTCTCAGAGTGCCATCTGCCATAGTAGCGGCCGTAGTCCCGGCTCCCGTGCTGGGGCCGATGGCTTGCGGTGATTCCGTGTCTGGAGATTCGCTAGATACTGGAGCCGCAAGTAGTCGAGCCACGGACCCGCTTCGAGTGGGAAGTTTGGTCTGTAGCTCTCAGCATGGATCATCGGTGGCCTTTTCATTCAAGGGTGAGAAGGAAGATGAAAATGGTAGTCCATTAATGGACAAATTCATCATCTTTTTGCACCGAAGCTGAATGGGTGCAGATTATTGGCTGGATGTCCGACCATCTCGGGGTAACATCAGTTCAGGGATCTCAGTGTGATGCAGCGGATGTCAGAGCGTGCAGCTAGCGGGGTGTCGAGTGGCTCTTCGGCCATGACAACTCTTCCCTTGGACACTCAGACTTCTGACATGTCAGAAGTCGTGGCTTACCATCTGGTTCAGCCGGAGTATTCTTTGCCCAAGGCCCCTAAGGGGATTAGGACTAGGGTCCACTTTCCAGAGCCGGCCTATCATCAGTATGCTCGTGTTCCTCTGCTTTCAGTCGGGGAAAGAGAAGCGCTGAATAGGCCGTTAGCCGGGTAAGCCATGCTAACAAGGATCCCTTCAGTGAGTTAACTCTCATTGAGGATGCGGCGAGAGTGGCTATGGCTTCTCTGTCGCACGGATGCACCATTCTGCAGGGTATGCTGACCTGCGCGACGGAAGGTGGGGAAGTGCCAGAGGCTGCTCCCGGAGTTGTCCGGGACGCCATGCGCTTGTCTCAAGATTGCCTGGCCAGGGTGATCACTAGATCACTGGCGGAACGGAGGAGAATGGTGCTCGCTTGTGTAGAACCAGGACCGGAGATGAGGGCTGCGTTATCTTCCGCACCCTTCATTGGTCCAGGCTTGTTTGGTGGCTCGACACGACAAGCCCTCTCCAAAGTTGCGTCTATGGTGGCAGAGCATGAGGTTGTCGGTAAGTCATGGAAGTCGACGAAGAGGACTCGGCCGCAACAGTCCTACAAGCAACATCGACATGAGCAGTAGAGGCAGCGCCAAAGATCACCCTTCCGTCGTTCTGGCCATGATGCCCATCGGGCATCCAGTTCTCACGGACCTGGCTGTTCGTCTTCATACAACTCCTCTAATAAGAGGCCGTATGAAGATGATAGGAAGGGTGGCGGCTCGGTTCGCGGCGGCTACCGTAAGGATAGCCGTGGCGGCAGTCCCGGGCCGTCATATTCCAAGAAGCCGCTAGGTGGGCGACGGTCCTGACGGGTTTCTGGCTGTTCTCATACCAGTGGGAACAGATCGTGCAAGATTGTTTAGTCTGTCATTGGCTAAGAAATGGCTACGAACCGGACTGGCTCATCCGTCAATCGTTAGTTCCGTTAACATCGACTCCAGTATGGACTCCCATTCCAAGAAAATCCGATCGTCTAGATGCCATTTGCTCAGAAATCATAGATCTTCAGCAGAAGAATACGATTCATTTAGTCCACAATCAGTCCTCAGGTGATCAATCGTTAGTTCCGTTAACATCGACTCCAGTATGGACTCCCATTCCAAGGAAATCCGATCGTCTAGATGCCATTTGCTCAGAAATCATAGATCTTCAGCAGAAGAATACGATTCATTTAGTCCACAATCAGTCCTCCCTGGTCTTCTATTCGATAATTTTCCTCATTCCGAAACGCACCGGAGGTTGGAGACCGATTCTCAACCTCAAACCGCTGAACAAATTCATTCTTTCACCGAAATGTCAGATGGAGAATGTGGCATCGGTGATGACATGGCTGAGAAGAGGCATGTGGACAGTATCGATAGATCTGAAGGATGCATATTTTCATATTCCAATGTCAATTTCTTTTCAGAAATACCTTCGCTTTGCATTCCAAGACAATGTTTGGGAATTCAATGCGCTTCCTTTAGGTCTGACCACAGCCCCGAGGGTCTTCACCAAAGTGGTTCTCACCATGACTTCTTATCTTCACAGGAGAAACAAAGTTGTTCATACTTACATAGACGGCTGGCTGCTGAAGGCGGGGAATCCAGTCACTGCGCAACAATCTTCCGGTAGTCCTGGCCTTATTAAAGGACCTAGGATGGATTGTGAATCTAGAGAAATCAGAATTGACTCCGTCCCAGGAGTTTGTGTATCTGGGAATATTTTTCAAACTCGGGGACGGTGTAGCCTTTCCGGCGGAGAGCAGAGTCAAGAATTTGATTGCAGTTCTGGAGTCAGTTTCTCTAGGATAGGAGAACAGAATCTCCTGCGAAGTGTTCCTCTACAACCTCCTCAACCGCAGATGTCCATCTTTACAGATGCATCGACGACGGGTTGGGGAGCAGTATTGGACAATCTGTCAGGGGAATGGGATCGGACCAGTGTGCAGAAACACATCTTTGTTCTCGAATTATTAGAGGTGGCATTAGCACTTTTTGTGAATTTGTGAACTTAATCTGAGACAAGATTGTCCTAGTAAGGACAGACAACTCAACAGTGGTGTCTTATTTGAACCGCCAAGGCGGGACGAGATCACCAGAGTTGTGCATGATGATATGGAACCTTCTGCTGTGGTGCCAAGAGGGGAATATTATTCTTAGGGCAGCACACATTCCTGGAAGATTGAACATCCTAGCAGATGCTCTCAGTCGAAGGATGGTTTGTCATCCGACGGAATGGCAGCTCAACCAGTCGTTAACAGAGGTTCTCTTCAAACATTGGGGCAAGCCAAATGTGGATCTATTTGCGATGAAAGGAAACGCAAAGATGGTCACATACGTGTTACCAATCCCGGACCCGCTAGCTCTAGCAGTAGATGCACTGGCAATAAGTTGGAAGGGAATGTACGCGTATGCGTAGCCTCCAACAATTCTCATCCCAAAAGTTCTGGCAAAGATAAGAGAAGGCATATGCCAAGTACTACTGGTCACCCCTCATAGGCCAGGCCGATCATGGTTTACGGATCTGCTGGACCATCTGGTCTGCAATCCAATCCCTCTTCCAGACAGAAGGGATCTGATTTCTCAGAACAACGGTCTGTATCTTCACGACAGACCGGAGATGTTCCAATTGACTGCATGGATATTATCAAGCAGCGAGCAATTGAGGGTGGCTTTTCTGAGCAAGCAGCGAAATTTGTCGCTTCAGCCAGAAGAGGGTCAACCACCATGACAAATAATTATAGAATCAACAAATTTGCAGAATGGTGTAAGAGAAGAGATATTAATCAATTTTCTGCATCTGTCCAACACGTAGCAGATTTTATCTGTCATTTATACAAGGTTGACAAGCTTGTACCTTCAACCTTAGCAGCATATAAGTCTGCATTAGCTTCAGTTGTTCCCAGTCTGGCCACTAGGAGTGGAGAATGACACGTTAAATGAAATTATTAAAGGAATGAGCAATTTGCGACCTAGACAGCCAATTCCTATCCCAGCGTGGAATCTATCTCTTGTTCTACAGGTTTTAGGGTATGCTCCCTTTGAACCAATTAGATCTATAGATATTAAACTGTTAATTATTAAGTCAGGTTTCTTGGTTGCAGCAGCATCGGCGAGAAGGAGAAGCGAAATCCATGCGCTTTCTGCCGAACAAGACCGTTTTGTCGTTACGGGTGAAGGTTTAAGACTATTACCACATCTTTGTTTCCTGACAAAGAATCAATCACTTAAATATCCAGGACAGACGATCAATTTGCCAAGTTTAATTTGGCATGACCCAAACTCTTCTGCTTGGTGTCCTGTCAGATGTCTGAAAATGTATAAGAAACATACTGAGGAGTAGAGAGATGACCCGAAATCTCTGGTTATGTCTCAAAGCTCCACAACTTCGCGCCTCGAAAGATACCATTTCTTGATGGATAGTCGATGCTATTCAGATGTCGTATAAAATCGCAACAGGAAAGCAGATTGATCATGCGAACGCCCATCAAGTCCGAGCACTAGCAGCAGCATCGGCCCTTTATAAGGGTGTCTCTTTAGGGTAGGTGGTGTCTGTAGCACAATGGCATGCCGAGTCGTCATTCACTGATTTTCTACCTTCGCGATATCTGCAGTGCACTTAATCCGGTAGCCGTCACCAATTTGTCGAATCTTAACTAAAGCCACATCCGACCACTATTTTCGCATACACCATAGGGTTCCTCCACATGCGCTGAGCAATGGTGATGCACATGATCTGTGAATGACTGGATTGGGCGGAGCTCCTGTGATGATCAAGAAAGACCAAGCACTCAGAAAATGGTGAGAGTTTTCTTAGTTTAAGTGACTAATATTAATTTACTTACAGTCGAATTCCCAGACTGATTAAGTAAAAAATCTTGTTCAAGAGTATCTTATTCATTGCAACAGACATTAGACTCATTCAAATTTTAAAATCTAATCGATATACTAATTATTTTTTTCAAAATTAGAAGTTGTAGTAGCTTCATTGCACTCTCCAGGACTGCCCTAGCTGAGACTTGGGGCTGACACAGGTCTGGTGGATGTTGCCTCGCCTTTTGACAGCCCACTGGAATTTGTTCGGACAAATGGGGGGGGGGAGGAAATAGCGCAGTCTAGACCATGGAAGTTTAGCACTATGAATCAGATGGTGGAACCTAAAGCGTATGCTGGGGTTCTAGTCTCTTCACAACCTTCTCTGTCGGATGGTAGATGAGAGCTGTTTCGAGCCTCGCCTCCTTCAACCAGAGTTTCTTAGCTGTCGAAATCCGGAGTTTATCATAATAGTACATCTGGTAAGTATTATTTGAAGTAGAATAAAAAAAGCATCCGCTTTTGTTTCTGCGAGAATTGTTAATACTTAACAGATGTTCTATGTCCTCCCTCAGCCGCCCCACTGAGGTGAGGCTGAGCTGCTTTCGCTGTTTGTCAAGACAAATATAAGACGAATCTGAGTGTTCTGGGGAATTGACTCGGTACCTGGAGGCTATGGTAATTCCCGGACACAGTATGGGCAGGACCATGGAGAGTGCGGAGTTTTAATTGTTTATTTTGAACTCGACTAGATAATAGACATTATCATAATAGTACATCTGGTAAGTATTAACAATTCTCGTGGAAACAAAAGCGGATACTTTTTTGATTCACCAACAAATCCCCCCCCCCCCCCCCCCCCCCCGAAAATAAATTCTTTATAATGTAAAAGTTATTATTGAATATTTTGAAATTAGTTTTACTGGAAGGTGTTGCTGCCTAAGGCAGCAACAGCTTCCAGTCAAATTAATTTCAGAAATATTCAACAGTTTTCCTGTATGGTTCCCTTCAAAATCAGATTTTGGGAATTCAATCAGTGAAAGGGTTAATTACGCTTTAAGAGAAATTATATGCATTTGTCATTGTGTAGCCAAATTTCCACAAGTGTCGTACCCACGCCAACCTCCACCCCAGTGCAGCTAATAAATAACTTGACAGGTTTACAAAACAAAATAAAGATGCACTGTTGGATATTTTGTACATTATTGGATTCGAAGACATTTCTGCCGTAGGCAGCAAAATGTCTGCCGTAGGTACCAATGTCATCCAGTCCAATTATGTTCAAAATATTCATCGGTGCATTTCTTACGTCGTGTTTAAAATTGTTTTATTTTGGAAACATTGGAAAATTACTTCTGAGCTGTACTGTTTCAAAGTAATATGACTGTTAATATCATGACATGAGTGTTACTGTATTACCCATGATGCATTATGTTTGTGTTTTCAGAATCGTGAACTACAGATCATGAGGAAACTGGAACATCAGAATATAGTCTTACTTAGGTTCTTCTTCTACTCACAAGGAGACAAGGTAATGTCATTATTACTACAAATTCGCTGTACCATATGCTTGCGCGATTACGTAATTAAATTGAAAATCGTAATTATTTTTAAATTGAATCTATATGATTAAAAATTAAATAGTCAAATAATCGTGAATAATTTGTCCTGCATAAATATTTCAAAATCTACCCTTTAATGCGATAGGTCAAGAAAATTGACATTTTGCTCAGTGAATGTGTGTCCATTTGGAGGGCAAGAGAAGACTGTTTTTGAAAAAGTACGACTGGAATAGAGCCAGGCATTCCAGTGATAGTTTCCAAAATAGTTTTCTCTTGGTCTGCAATTGGTATTTCTACATACTATTGCACCTTTCATCATTGATATACTTTTGTTGCTATGGCAGGATAATTTGTATTCCAGATGATTAAAAAATCGAATAATCACGATTATTCCTAAATAATTGATTGTGATCACTTAAATGAATAATCGCGCACAAGTCTTATTTGCTGTCTTATTTGAGCCATGGAGGTATCACTTTTCCGGCGGCAGTGGTAACGTTACATATTGCCTTTAGCAAACCGCTATGGCTTACATTTTTGGTTTTGTTAAGCCTATCGAAGCTGTACTTGCCTACATGTTTGCGTGTGCTGTTAGGAAACTGCATGGTGACATTGAGGTGTCATAACTAGGTCATGCCGGGACCCTGGCATTAAAAACGCCCCTATTCTGCATTGTTGATGCCTTGCGGTTCCATGCAGTGTAGTCGATGTATCCAGTGTGATTCCTTGGATCTTCTCTTAAGGCATGCTATTGTCATCATCAGGATCTGATGATAGGACCTGGTTGACGCAATATTGCATGACATTTCTAGTATGTCTCTGGAGGTTGAAATGTCTTGACACGTGTGTGTCATAAGACATGTGCCTGTGATCTTCGGTACCCCATATGGTACCGGTCTTGCGGTGTCCATGTGCATGGTCAGGTCTTCTGAATTATTGTGCAGGCGTCTTTTCTTGTTTGCTGGTCTCTGCGAGCATGGGCTGGGTTCAGCCATGATGACGACGTAGTGTGGACGGCTGGGTTCTGGTTCCGACATTGATGTCTCCATAGGGTGGAACACCTTGGCGGTGTCCTTCACTGGATCTGCGGTGGCAGATTGGAGGCCATCGGACATGATCTCAGACATAACTGAGTGCAGTGAAACTCCAGAGATCGAAGGCAAGGCGATGACTTTTTGTCCTGTCCCTAAAGACTCCCTTTGGCAACAATGTTAACAAAGTAGGAAGGGTTGTCTGGTAAAGGAGATTAATAACTACGTTTTCAAATGTACGGGGTTGTCCTCAATTGAATTATATCAGGCAACCTCTCTGACATTGAGGTGTCACAAGGTCAATGCTCATAGTCACTGACCTTGATACAAAACTCGGTTTTTTTCAAGATTTTAAATGTTTTGCCCTAAAAACCCAACTTGAGTACACTTTCGTGACAGATTTTCTGATTTTCAAAACTGATGTACATAATTTATTGTGTTTTGCAATCCTGAGGGTTTTTTTTAGTTCGATAAGCATGATGTTTCATGACCGTATTTATCTGTCAATTATTTTCACATAAAATAAGACCCCCCCCCCCCCCCCTGTTCTGATTGAAAGACCTTACTGATTGACTGTTCTCATTGGAAGACCTTACTGATTAGCTGTTCTCATTGGAAGACCTTACTGATTGGCTGTCAAATTAATTCCAAAATATTCAACTGAGTACCGTATTTATTCTAATTTTTCCGCCCCTCCCATTTATACCCACCCAAGCACCTCCAGTCAATTCGACCAATGCCTAAATTGTTTCTGATCAGTATCTTGCCATTCAGTGATATAGCTGCTAATTATGTGAATTATGTGTCGATATACGGTTATGGCATATTTTCCGATGTATCAGTGAACGCACCACAAACGCGCCGCCATCCAATTTAACAATGGATAAATCGTTTGTTCCTAACTTCGCTAAATGCCACCTTGATGTCCTAAATAAAGCCTCTGAATAAATCTAATGTGAAACGAGTAGTTTTTATGAATATTTGAGCAAATTTAGCACAAATTGCATGGAATACTATAATTATATACTGATTCAAGGTGACTGAGAAAACCGTTCTAATTTTGTGGTATTTTTTTCAAACTTTCCAGCCTAATTAACACCACCCCCCCCCCCCCCCCTTGTGCGATTACATGAACAAATAAAAAAATCATGATAAATTACATTTTGCTTAGTGAATATATGTCCATTTGCAGTGCAAGAGAATACTATTTTTGAAAATGTATTAGTGGAATGCCTGGCAAGAGAATACTATTTTTGAAAATGTATTAGTGGAATGCCTGGCTCGAGAATCGAGCCAGGCATTCCAGTAATACATTTTCAAAAATAGTATTCTCTTGCCCTGCAAATGGTCTTTTCTAAACACCATTGCAATTTTCATCATTGATATTCTTTTGTAGTTATGTCTTGGTAATTTGTATCCAAGCTGATTAATTGAGTAATCACGATTATTTTTTAATAATCGATCGCGATCCCTCAACGCAATAATCGCACAAGCCTAAGAAGATAAGCACTCTCTGAATGTCCTCAGTGTGACTTACGAATATGTCCATGAATGGAACTTAGTTGGCTATGAATCTTATTTTGTTTTCTCACATTTGTTGTCAGAGCATGTCATTTGTGTCTTTCTACCATTTAGCCAGTAAAGTCACCTGCCATTAAATTTTATTTTCTGTTAGTAATTTATTTCTCGCACACAATAACATATTAAAAATGTTCGTGAACCAGTTCATGCTCCGGACATCTGTATCGTGAGCCAGTTCAGTTCATGAAAATCCTCATGAACCTCAGCGCTATTATAAAGGGTTAAATATATTATATTTGTTGTTTTTCCTCCTTTCCAGAAAGATGAGGTGTATTTAAACCTAGTGTTGGAATACGTTCCAGAAACCGTATACAGAGTCGCGCGACATTACAGCAAGTCCAAACAAACTATACCAATACTGTATATTAAAGTGAGTACATGTACTGCTCTATTTACGGGGCTACCATAGATGAAATAGACCTTTCCAGTTTATCCATCCATCATATGAAGTCATAAACAACTACGTGACGTGTAGGATGATGTCATAATCAATTACAGCATGCATTCATGACTGGTCTTAAATGCCTAATAGTCCGACACGTCGTACGAATTGTATGGCTGTACTATTTAATAAACATTCTGTAAAATCAGTTTCAAAATATGAATGATGTAGATAATTTCGTCACATACGCATAATTGATGATGACAAAGCGTTGCTGTACCAATTGTATGTCTTTACTATTTAATAAACATGGTGTTGAGTATTTTGACACTCATTTGACTGGGAATTCAGGGTTCGATCGACTATATCACGGGGGAAGCGTGGATGGGGTCTAGCTAGAGATGGGTGGTGAATAGCTAAACCTAGATTCCTCCATTATCTCCCCCTCCCCCCCCCCCCCCACACACACACCCCACCCTATAGATTAGATAAAAATTGTAATGTTTTTGATGTCCATGGGTCTGTTAGGCTCTGTTCATTCAGGTTTCCATTTTCACACAAGTTTCATTGAATGAATCTTTACCAAACTCCATTGAAAAATAACCCATGAAGTGCCATGCTCATTTAACCCTTTAACTCACGAATTTGGTCAAGAAAATTTTAATTTTATCATTGAAAATGTCCATTTGCAGATCAAGAGACTGTTTTTGAAAATTTACCACTGGAGTGACTGGCTCGGTTATCGAACCAGGCATTCCAGTTGTAAATCTTCAAAATTAGTCTCTTCTTGGTCTGCAAATGGACATTTCCCAAGACCGCTGCTGAAGCCATTTTTGGCCAATTTTAATGTTAAAGGGTTAAATAGAATTTACATTGTTGACTCAATAATGACTCAATTATTAACATTTTAAACCTTTGAATTCCAATGTTTCAATTTCAGTTCAGGTATGCAGGAAAGCTATTGAATATTTACAAACTAGTTTGACTGGTACTTGTTGCTCCCAGTAAAATTAGTTATCCGCTTTGAAAAAACAGGGTGATTATGCTTTCCCGTAAACCTGTCCATCCGTGCCTGTTGGTTTGACTCAATAACTTAATTTTTTATGTCAACTACTGATGACATGCCCTTGGTAGAAATTGTGTATCAGCGAAACGTCGCCCTAGATTCACAGTAGTTATCTCCCTTGAAATACTTAACTTTCGCTCAGTAACTTCACTTTTAAGTATGGATTCATTTCAAATTGAGGGTGTCAACTCCTGATGGCATGCCCTCGGTGGAAACTGCGTATCAGCGAAAGCTGTCTAGCTTCACAGTAGTTATCTCCCTTAAAATATATAAATTTATCTGAAATGTGCATGCATTTTTCATTCGCTTAATAATTTCACTTATAAATTGCCACCCATCTGTTTGTCTACTTGTCTACCAGTACAATCTGTCTGTCAACTCCTGTGAGTTTCGTGAATGACTGCCATTTTGGGGGAGGGGTTGTGGTGTAATCATGTGATATATATCATTTAGTTTCAAAATATTCAACTAAATATCTCTTGCACCATAAAGAATTTGTCATTACTTGTCTGTCATGTCTGTACCGTTTAAATAAATGGATCTTCACCAAATTTAACTTGGTAGGTGCCCTTGAGCCCTATTGAGTTTTAGATCTGTGGGTCAAAGGTTACTACAATTTTGAAACATGATGTAAGAAATGTTCTGTTGAATATTTTGTACGTGGGCAGTGATGGCTTCCAATCAAATAACCTCCAAAATATTTAGCAGTACATTTTATTACCCTCACCCTATAAGGGGAAAAAGGGTATTACGATCAAGTGTGTCTGTGTGTCCACACCTGCATCTCAAAAACTGCGGATCCGATATGGCTAAAATTTTAACACAACCAAGGAACTTGCGTACAATGGGATTTCCAGGTTTTGACTGTGATCCTATAAGAGAACCCGGATCGGATCAAATTCTTGATCTGTGGATATCGCGGAAATTACTGGTCCGATTTGGCTCAAATTGTAACCGAATGCAAGGATGTGATCCTACACTATGTTTCCACAACTTTGGGCTTGATCCAGGAAAATCCCCCCCAAAATACGCAAAATCTGTACAAATCAGGAGGACACGAGTCTGCAACCTCTGATTGCTCTTGTTTTGTTTTTGTGTCACGTTATTTCTGAGATGTACTGTATTCTGTTTGATTTGTACAACCTGTAAGAAATAGATCTAGATAATTTTCCAATTGGTTGATTATTTATTAATGTTATATTCTGTTTATGTAATTTCAGTTATATATGTACCAGTTGTTTCGAAGTCTGGCTTACATTCATTCACACGGCATATGCCACCGAGATATAAAACCACAGAATCTACTTCTCGATCCAGAGACGGGAGTCTTAAAACTATGTGATTTCGGCAGGTAATATTGCAGGCTTTTATTCATTGTCTTGTTTAATCTAATGGACTTTTCCATTTATATCTATGCCCCGCCAATCTCTAGCTACGTTATTTATTCATTCCCTGTTATACACACAGTACCGCTCAGAAGTAACGTAAAATGCTTCCAAAATAAAATGAAACGTATATTTTGAACATAATGGACCATTCCAATTTTAGCTATGCCCCGCCCATCACTAGCTAAGTTCCACCCACACCTCGCTCGTGTTCAGATCGATCGATCTCTGAACTCCCTGACTATCGATCTCAAGAAAACTATACAGGTAAGCTGTTGAATATTTTGAAACTAATTTGACTGGGTGCTGTTGCTGCCTAAGGCAGCAACAGCACCAAGTCAAATTAGTTTCAAAATATTCAACAGCATGTTTATTAAATAGCAAAGAATTACAAAGACATACAATTCATACAACGTGTCAGAGTATTTGAGATTTGGTGATTGTCTATATGGAACCCTTTGTGACGTAATGATTGTGACGTCATCATACACGCACTGAGATGATTATGACGTCATACGAGGCCAGATGATGGATGGATACTCTGGAAAGGTGAATTATGTATAGGCCTACTGGTGGCAGGGTTCAAAGACAAAGGTTAAATGTTTAATAGTCAAGTCAGCCTTTACAGAACTCTTCACAAGTGTCCATTTGTCACTGTAGGTCAGAGACGGCTTCTTTAGGTCATCTGCCATGGCGGGGCACCTCTGAGCAATGGAGGAATCCAGTTTTAGCTATGACCCACCCATCTTTCGCTAAGCTCCACCCACACTTTGCCTGTGTTGGGATCGATCAATCCCTGAACTCGCTAACTCTCATCAGTTTCCAGAAAACTATACATGGTAAGCTATTGAATATTTTGAAACTATTTTAAGTGGGTGCTGTTGCTTTCTGTGGCAGCCCAGTTAAATTAGTTTCAAAATATGCAACAGTGTTTATTAAATAGAAAAGATATACAATTTTGGAAAGGCCAAGTGAGCTTATGCCAAGTGAGCTTATGCCATGGCGGCAGTCCGTCTGTCAAATCTCTTATTCTTAACGCTTTGACTGATTTCAACCAAATTTGGCTGGAAGGATCCTATGCTGGTATCCTCCAGATGTTTTTTTCCAGAATTTTGATTTTTCAATTTTTTGGGTGAAAATCTTAGATTTTATGAAAAATGTACTGGAAATTGTCAAAATGCTACGCCTAAGCTACTAGACATATTTCAGCCAAATTTGGCTAGATGGATTCTTTGCTGATAGACTATTGAACATCTATTCAAAATTTCGAAAATCACCGGAAATTCTCAAAGCGCTACTCCTCATCAACCGCTTCACGGATTTCAACCTAGTTTGGCTAGAAGGACCCTATGGGTGTAGATTTCAGAGCTTATACAAGTACAGAATTTTGTTTGGTATAATTTTTGGTGACAATCTTGAATTTTATGAAAATTTACGGATATCATTTAAAACGCTACTACTCATTAACTGGTTGGGCGATTTCAACCAGACTTGGATGGATAGACCCTATGGTGGCAGGCTTCAGATCTTATATGCAGAATTTTGATTGGTCAAGTTCATACACAGGTCTGGAAGTATGGAAAATTAAAGAAAGGGAAAAAGGAAATAACAAATGATGTTTATTTGTAATTTCATACTATATTAAATAAACTACCTTCGGTAACAAATGGAAATGGATTATTTGTTAGTGCATTTAAAGCATTTTATTACTGCATGTTCGCTCTCCACATATGATATAGGATAATACACGTGGCTGCTATCAGCTGTTTACACTCATAAATCATTCAGAGAACATTTTCCCGCAATATGATGTCACAGCTTTAGCTCCACCCACTAAATTCAAATTTTATTCAGCTCATGTTTATTTGAGCTAATTCTCATTTAAATGAATATTTTCCAACAATTTTTTCGAGATGGCAGGACCAGTGCTACACCAAGAATGTACTGTGCAAATATCTGAGAAATCTGTAAGGGTTTTTATACCTTATTTTTTTTAATATGCTACCTAGATGTGAAAGGTGGTTAGATTTTGATAGATGTGACACCAGCGCCATCTGGTGCCTTTTATAGTCACGGTGGGCCTTTAAGGAAAGTGGCTTGACTGACCAATGCATGCACTATCAGACAATGTACACGTCTTGTTAACTAGGTCCATGACTGATCATGCCAAATTTCAAAACTATTCTCTTGGCTTGCAAATGGCTATTCCTCAAGACCACCACAATGGATGGTTTTGGCCGGCTTGACCATTATGGTTAATACTAGTCTTGTTCCGATTAATCAATTTGATTCATGTTCAACCAACCGATCGATCGTGATTTCAGAAAGCGATGTTGGTTGTTTATAAATTAACTTTATTAATATATTTTAACTCGTCAGGCTAGAAAACGAATACTTGTTTTTAAGGAATTTAAATTTAACTGCTACAACTATATATTATTACTCCTTAGTCTAAGACATTAATTCTTTTAGTACTGAAATAATATGTTAATTTCAAAGCAACCATACCAATAACATGTTGAATATTTTGAAACTTATTTAACTGGAAACTGTTGAGCTGCCTAAGGCAGCAACAGCTTCCAGTCAAATTAGTTTCAAAATATTCAACAGATTGTTTCTTAAATTATTAAGAATCTGTCATACCTGCAACATGGTTTGAAATGCATAAGTATCCTTGAACATACTATAATTACTGCATTCAAAATGGGTAATAAATGAGAACCTGGTATGATCCATCATTAATTGATCATCGGTTAGTATATATAAAACAAATCATCGATCAGAAAAATAGTACCAATTCACCTTTCCAGAGTATGCGTCCATCATATGACGTCATAATCATCTACGCGCGTGTAGAATGACATCATAATGGATGACGTCATGAATGATGTCGATAAGTACGTCATAACGCATATTTGAAGACGGTCTATGCCTTCTTGTACACATTTTTTGCTTTTACTATTTAATAAATATTCTGTTGAATATTTTGAAACTAATTTCACTAGGTGCTGTTGCTGCCATAGGCAGCAACAGCACCCAGTCAAATTAGTTACAAAATATTCAACAGCTTCCCTGTATAGTTTTCAGGAAATTGATAGCTAGGGCATTCGGGGATCGATCAATCCAAACACGGCGAGGTGTGGGTGGAGCTTAGCTCGTGATGGGCGGGGCATAGCTAAAAATGGAAAGGCCCATTCCCAGCACTAGTTAATACCCCCCAATAACCCTCTAACCCTCAAATATGTTAAAGAAAATTTCAATTCTTTCATAGAAAATGTCCATTTGCATACCAAGAGATTATTCTTGAAAATTTATCGTTTGAAATGACTGGCTTAGTTATCGAGCCAGTTATTCCAGTGATAAATTTTCAAAAATAGCCATTTTTAATCAGCTTACGGGTTAAAGATGATGTTTATTTGTAATTTCATACTATATTAAGTCATTTCATACTATAATAAGTCACTTCATACTATATTAAGTCACTTCATACTATATTAAGTCACTTCATACTATATTAAGTCATTTCATACTATATTAAGTCACTTCATACTATATTAAGTCATTTCATACTATATTAAGTCATTTCATACTATATTAAGTCACTTCTTACTATATTAAGTCATTTCATACTATATTAAGTCACTTCGTACTATATTAAGTCATTTCATACTATATTAGGCCATCCATAAAAAAGATTTTGTTTCCTGCAAACCGGGTGTAGAAAAAAGATTTCAGTAGGGAGGTAGGAAATTAAATTTTTTTTAAATTATTAATTTATTTTAAAGAGGTCATAAATATTTGGTTTCCAGATATTTGACCATATATCAATTAAATATGGTTGTAATTGCCAAATTTGTTATGTTTTTCATGTCACAATTGGCAAAATGGATTCACATTGCATACAAATGGCATCAAAACATTGTAATTTGTATAGTTTGACAAATGTATGCCTGTTTTAACATTTATGCTGGGTAAAAAAAATTTGGTTTTATTCCCACCCGGGTGAAAACAAAGACAAATTTCACCCGGGAGGTTTACAGGAAACGAAACTATTTTTTATTTTTGTCTTAAGTCATTTCATACTATATTAAGTCATTTCATACTATATTAAGTCATTTCATACTATATTAGTCATTCTCCCTGCATGCGTGCATGGACATGCGCAGTAGCTGGTGTGTACAGTTTCTCTGTCTCTATTATAGATATTAGATGTGTCAGATGAATGTATGGATTGTACAGGTGGTAGTATTGGTGATATTATGTCACATACATGCCAGATCAATAATTAGATCATTGGTTGTTCTATTGTTCCATACCTGTTATGTGATTGATTACTGGTGGCCTTGAATTCAAGACTCGCTCTCACACAACTTGCATTAACCTTTGTACTGCTGAAGGGTATTTTTAGAAAACTAATTTTAGAAAATTTATCACTGGAAAGATGGGCTCGGTTATCAAGCCAGTCATTCCAGTGATAAATTTTCAAAAATAGTCATTCTTGCTTTGCTAATAAACATCTGATGAGCACGGCAAAGACTGGTTTTGGTCGACTTGACCATTAAATGGTTAAATTGTATGTAATTAGTATCTATTTAAGATTTATATCGTAAATTGTTACAGCACTAGTCCATCTGGCTGGGCAGTTCCCAGATAGTACTAGCCCCTGCAGTAGCAGCGCGCGTGCGTTCGTGCGTGTGTGTACACGTAACGTTCGTGCGTGTGGTCAGGTGTTGAACTGAAAACTAAAGATTAAAAATAATGTATTATTTTATGTTTTTACATGTTTCAGTGCGAAGGTTTTGGTGCGCGGTGAACCAAATGTTTCGTATATCTGCTCACGATATTACAGAGCACCAGAGTTGATATTTGGTGCTACAGACTATACCTCACAAATTGGTTAGTGGTTAATAATAATAATAATAATAATAATAATAATAACAAGAGGCCCAAGGGCCTGTGACGCTCACCTGCACCATTTGCATTTAAATATACACTATTCTTTACATTAAACAAGATGGCCACCAGAAAAATTGACCAATCAAAATTCTGAATGGAAGTTATGGAGCCTATCACCATAGAATGCATCTAGCCAAATTTGGGTGAAATATGTCAAGCAGCTATGGAGGAGTAGCATTTTGACCATTTCCGGTAATTTTTCATAAAATCTAGGATTTTCACTCAAAAAATTGATCAATCATAATTCTGAATAGAACTTCTAGAGCTTACCACCATAGAATCCATCTAGGCAAATTTGGTTGAAATATGTCAAGCAGCTATGGAGGAGTAGCATTTTTACCATTTCCGGTAAATTTTTAATAAAATCTAAGATTTTCACCCAAAAAATTGATCGACCAAAATTCTGAAAAAAGTATCTGGAGGGTACCAACCATAGGATCATTTCAGCCAAATTTGGTTGAAATCAGTCAAGTCGTTAAGAAGAAGCGATTTGACAGACGGACAACGGCCGGCCACCATTGCCGCTACATGGTTAAACAGCTAAAGCTTTGTCACTCGAATCACATGTCAATTGTATTATTTCTTCAGCATGGCGTGTCACCTTTCATGACCTTTGACCTCTTCTTTATTCACAGATGTTTGGTCAGCGGGCTGTGTATTGGCAGAATTGTTACTAGGACAACCCATCTTCCCGGGAGATAGCGGCGTTGATCAGCTTGTCGAGATAATTAAAGTACTTGGCACTCCGACGAGAGAACAAATACGCGAGATGAATCCAAATTATACAGAATTTAAATTCCCACAAATAAAGGCTCATCCATGGTCAAAGGTATGGACACAATCCTTTATAATGCCGAAATAAAGTACGGGGGTAATGGTCAAGATTGGTCAAGAAAATTAGAATATTTAAATGTCCGTTTGCAGGCCAGGAGAAGACTATTTTTGAAAATTTACCACGAGTGACTGGCTCAGTTATTGAGCCAGTCATTCCAATGGTAAATTTTCTAAAATAGATTGTCCTGCAAATGAAAGTTTCTCAAGACAACTGTACATGCCAGTCTTTTGTAGCGTAGGGGCAGTGGTTTCCGCAATAATGGAAAAGAAATGTAATTCACAGGATTGGTAATTTGAAACGGAAAAAGGATTTTGAAACGGAAATCAATAGAAAATGGTATTTTTCGCTCACCTGGCCCATCTGTCGTCCGTCCGTCAACTTTTCCTTTAAACGACTTCTTCTCAAGTACCACTGGACCGATTTCAATTATATTTGGCGGGAAGCATCCTTAGGACATAGGGATCCAAGTTTGTTCAAACGAAGCCGATCGGCATCTGGGATTTGGGCCAAGTTTTTAAAATGTCTTTTAAAAAATCTCTGAAACAGCTAGGGTGTTTGATGCAAACCTAGGAAATAAGATCTAGGGCAAGAGCTGAACCAAATTTGTTCAAGGGAACTTGATTGATCAAATGGTTCGGCGGCCATCTTGGTTGACCTAGTTTTAGTGAAAACGAATTCTCCAGAACCACTGAAGGGATCAGGCCGAAATTTGGCAGATATGATTAGAGACTAAGGAGCAATAAAGTTGGTTCAAGGGAAGTTAATCCGTCAAAAAACATGGCAGCAGTGGGCCAATCAAAATATAGCATGTTTAGTGGCCATATTGGATTTTTTAATTTTGATGGATTTTGAGGCTGAAATTGGTTTTATATGTGTTTCTGGGTGTTCTGATCTCAAATTTCCAATTTTCGAAACTGTCAGATAAACAGTTTGGTGGCCATCTTGAATCATTTTCCCGCCAAAAGCTCCCATACTAAAGCAATGCGAATTTTTTAATGTCTTGAGAACAACTGGGCCGATTTCAATTATATTTGGCAGGAAGCATCCTTGGGGCATGGAGGTTTAAGTTTGTTCACGCGAAGCCAATCGGCCAATTTGGCCGGCGGCCATCATCGATTTTGGTTGATTTTTAGAAACGTCTAAAAATTTATTTGAGCGATTTATTCAAAACTCGTAAAATATCATTTAGGGCACGAGCTGAACCAAGTTTGTTCAAGGGAACTTGATTGACCAAATGGTTTGACGGCCATCTTGGATGGCCTGGTTTTCATGAAAGCAACATCGTCTCTAGAGCTGCTGAATGGATTGGGCTGGAATTTGGGAGATATGATATTGATGACTAAGGGCCATTACGGTTTGTTCAAGCGGAGTTGAGACATGAAGAAACATGGCCTGTGTTTTCTTGTTACAAGTCTGCTCAACTCATTAGAGTTCTACTTATTGTTAATGACGATTCTAATTGAAATGCCTATGGTCCAGGTGAGCGATACAGGTACAGCGCCCTTGGGCCTCTTGTTTCTACAAAGTCTGCAAATTGAAGCGGAAGCATGATATACAAACGGACATTAACGGATAAAGGCATTTTGCTCAAGAAAGCGCCATTTTCATCTAAAATTATAACTTATTAGCCACTGATATCTTCCCGACCCTGACCTCATACTTTCTGGACATACTATAACACAATACACAACACAAATTTGACTGTTTTGTCGACCCTATTAAATATAGATGCAGCGTAGAAGATAGTTTACAAAACGGAAATGAAACAGACTTGGTAATTTTGTCACGGGGGGAAATGGCAATTTCTGAAATAGAAAACCACTGTCCCTAGTAGCATTACCAGCATCTTAGGCGCAATTATTTTGTGCATAATGCTGATGCCCTCATCACAAGCATGCAGCTGTAATCTACATAGTAGTGCTGAGGTTCATGAGGATTTTCACGAACCGAACCGGCTCATGATGCAGATGTCCAAACCACGAACTGGTTCATAAACATTTTTAATAAGCTATTGTATGCGAGAAATTACTCGTAACATGCCTAACACAAAACAAAATTTAAAGGCAGGTAACTTTACTGGCTAAATGGTAGAAAAACACAAATGATACATTCTGACAACAAATGTCAGAAAATAATAAGATTCATAGCCAGCTAAGTTCCATTCATAGTCATATTCGTAAATCACACTTAGAGGACATTCAGAGATGGAAAACCTTAGATCACATGCAATCTGGAGCGTTATGAATATTCATGACGTCGTAAGCCGTGCATGCGCATGTTTCTATGCTAATACCCGACTCGTCATCAAACGTCTGCCCCGTGATAGCATTTGTACGACGGCTAAAAGGTCTGCGTTGTGCCATATATAGAATGAGATTATGCAAAGGAGTAATCAATATTTTATTTTGTTAGAAAACTGTTAATTATTTTACTAACAGTTTTACTCAATGTCTAACAATGTTAGAACTTAGAAAATAAATGTTTTATTATGTTTCACACATCGAGTCCGTTTGTCCGACGGTAAACTGGAATCGTTGTAATGTTGAATCTGACTGACCAATCGTTAAAGAGCTTACGACATCATGAATATTCTTCTGAAATTGCTTATCTTTTAGCCCTTTCACCGACAAATCCCTGAAAAATTAAATTCTTGATGATATAAAACTTACTCTTGAATATTTTGAAATTAATTTGGATGGAAGCTGTTGCTGCCTAACTCTTACCGCTCTGATGTCAAGACTAAATTCTCAAATTAAATTAAAAGATGACTTGGTGTTCATTTTTCAGCAAATTTGGTGGGAGTAGACAGCAACATCTTCCACCAAAATTATTGAAAAATGTGCACCAGTTTCTTTGCTATTGGAACAGTAAAAGATAGAATATTGATGTAGAGTGGTAAGGGCTAAGATAGAATTGATGTAGAGTGGTAAGGGCTAAGATAGAATATTGATGTAGAGTGGTAAGGGCTAAGGCAGCAGTAGCTTCTAGTCAAATTAATTTCAAAATAGTCAGCAGTTTTCTGTATGGTTTTCCTAAAATTAGATATGGGAATTCATCGGTGAAAGTGTTAGGTTGTGTATGGTTCACGAATTCCATGTGAGTGAACCGAACCATGGTTCGTGTTTTCTTGGTTTGCGATTTTCTGAACCAGCGATTGTTCATTATATCCCTTCTGAATATGGAGCGTGTTCTGGGTTTTTTATTGCAGGTGTTCCGGCCGAGAACCCCGCCAGAGGCTGTTCAGCTAGTCAGTCGGCTTTTGGAGTATACACCGTCGGCTCGGATATCTCCGCTGGAAGCATGTGCACATAACTTCTTTGATGAACTACGTGATTCAGAAACACGGTTACCAAATGGCCGTCAGTTACCTCCCTTATTCAATTTCACAGCTCATGGTAAGACCAATTTAAGAGATCATCAGGGTTCATATTCGTCATGGAAATCCTGAAAAGTCATGGAATTTTAAATTTTAAATCCCACGCCTGGACATACTGGAAAGCCATGGAAAATCAGCTTTTTTACCATAGGTCATTGAAAAGTCATGGAAAATGGTAATCGTGTAAAATATATAAAATCTTGAGGCATAAATTTCCGCCGTCATCTCTATGCAAATAATTTACAGCAACAGCTTATCAAAACAAGTCTGTGGCTTGTTTGTTGCAAGATGCAATGTTCAGACATTTTGCAGAAAAACTGGGATCATAATTTTTCGAGCTACGACGATGCGTCATAAACACAAATCTAGATGTTAATTCTTGGAGGTGATGGAAATTCATGAAAAGTCATGGAATTTCAAACACAGAAAGGTGTACGAACCCTTGGTCATGGTAACCTCCCTTGATCAAGTCCAGGCTCTCGTTAAATTTAGCACTGAAATGACTAGATTACCATAATTTCTCGACTAAAGGCCGCCCTCGAATATAGGACGCTGTCCCAAATTTGACCAAAATCCGCCCAAAAAACTCTTGTATTCAAGTATAAGACGCTGTTAAATTTAGCAAAAACGTACCTTTAAAAAATCGAAAATTGGTATAAAAAATAACCATCACTCCGCGTCATGTTTAATGCATGACTAAAAATTATCATGATGTTAGAGAAATTATTAAATAGGACCGACCGCCTAAATAGTGTGTATCTTCAATAAAGATTGTTTATTACATCAAAATCAATCTAATTTTGGCATAAAATGTCTCTCGAAAACATCGAAATCATGTGATAGAAACAGATTGTAATGACTCTTTTGCGTTTGGAGGCGCTGTGTGATCTTATACGCTAACAGGAGTTGGTTATCTGGCTCTTTTGTGATTGGAGGCGCTGTGTAATCTTATGCGCTAACGGGAGTTGGTTATCAAACAGGTACGGGAACATTCAGTTCCTATCGCGCAATGATGATATATAGCAATTTCCGAGTTCCGAGTCCAGAATATTTATATCCGAGTACTCGCTCTAATTAGAATAAAGATCTTTTGCGATTGGAGGCGAATCACATGATTTATACACGTATCTTCTCGACGCCATTTTATGTCAAATTGTGGATTAATTTTGATGTAATAAGTGATATATGAATTAAAGAATAAGCAATATTTAGGCGCCCCAATTTAATAATTTCACTTCCGCTTGGTGTTTTTGGAGTATACATTAAACATAGTCATCAGGCGGCGTGAATTGTCTAGGGTAACATTTAGTTCAATTTCCGTGGTATAATCTGTGACTTTTTAAGAAAAATTTCGACCCAAAAATGTGCGGAAGGAAAGTTCTCAATTATAGTACGCACCCCCCTTTCTAGTACATGTGTTTTGACCAAAAAACTGCGTCCTTTAGTCGAATTTTAACGGTAATGAGCCAGTCATCCCAGTGGTAAATTGTCAAAAAAGTCATCCTCACTTGGCTTGTAAAGTGATATGTACTAAATATGAACTTCAATTTTCTTAACCATTAATGGATTAACCCATTTACATTCGAGAAGACTCTTTTTGAAAATTTTGCCTTGGAATGACTGGCTCGATAACCGAGCTCCAGTGATACATTTTCAAAAATTGTGTTCATTTTGGCCTGTAAATGGACATTCAATAGGCAGATAATGAAATTTTCTTAACCAAATTTGGCGCTTAAAGGGTTAATCATCAAGTTTGGTCAAGAAAATAAATTTCTGCTTAGTGAATGTCCATTTGCAGGGCAAGAGAAGTGTTTTCAAAATTACCACCAGAATGACGGCCTCGGTTATTGAACCAGGCATTCCAGTGGTGTGTTTTCAAAAATAGTCCTCTTGGCCTGCAAATGGGCATTTCTAAGGACCACTAGAAGCCGTTTTGGTCGGCTTGATCATTAATGAGGTTAACGGGCAGAGTTATTCAAGAAAGCTTTTTTAATGGACAATACTTTAGCCAGCCATTCTTGTGGTGGTTCTCAAATTTTCTCTTGATCTGCAAGTGGACATTGTGTCTGTCTTGATCATTGCAACCCTACAAATGTCTTGATCATTGCAACCCTACAAATTCAAAGCGATGCATTAGATCTGTCACTCAAGTAGCTCAAGTCATAGTCAGATATGTCACGTATTACCTCACTCAAGTCAGTCAGATATGTTATGTGTTACCTGACTCAAGTCAGTCAGATATGTTATGTGTTACCTCACTCAAGTCAGTCAGATATGTTATGTGTTACCTCACTCAAGTCAGTCAGATATGTTATGTGTTAACTCACTCAAGTCAGTCAGATATGTTATGTGTTACCTGACTCAAGTCAGTCAGATATGTTATGTGTTAACTCACTCAAGTCAGTCAGATATGTTATGTGTTACCTGACTCAAGTCAGTCAGATATGTTATGTGTTACCTCACTCAAGTCAGTCAGATATGTTATGTGTTACCTCACTCAAGTCAGTCAGATATGTCACATGTTACCTCACTCAAGTCAGTCAGATATGTTATGTGTTACCTCACTCAAGTCAGTCAGATATGTCACATGTTACCTCACTCAAGTCAGTCAGATATGTTATGTGTTACCTCACTCAAGTCAGTCAGATATGTTATGTGTTAACTCACTCAAGTCAGTCAGATATGTTATGTGTTAACTCACTCAAGTCAGTCAGATATGTTATGTGTTACCTGACTCAAGTCAGTCAGATATGTTTTGTGTTACCTCACTCAAGTCAGTCAGATATGTTATGTGTTACCTCACTCAAGTCAGTCAGATATGTCACATGTTACCTCACTCAAGTCAGTCAGATATGTTATGTGTTACCTCACTCAAGTCAGTCAGATATGTTATGTGTTAACTCACTCAAGTCAGTCAGATATGTTATGTGTTACCTGACTCAAGTCAGTCAGATATGTTATGTGTTACCTCACTCAAGTCAGTCAGATATGTTACGTATTACCTCACTCAAGTCAGTCAGATATGTTATGTGTTACCTGACTCAAGTCAGTCAGATATGTCACGTGTTACCTCACTCAAGTCAGTCAGATATGTTATGTGTTACCTGACTCAAGTCAGTCAGATATGTCACGTGTTACCTCACTCAAGTCAGTCAGATATGTTACGTATTACCTCACTCAAGTCAGTCAGATATGTTATGTATTACCTCACTCAAGTCAGTCAGATATGTTATGTATTACCTCACTCAAGTCAGTCAGATATGTTATGTGTTACCTCACTCAAGTCAGTCAGATATGTTATGTATTACCTGACTCAAGACAGTTAGATATGTTATGTATTACCTCACTCAAGTCAGTCAGATATTTCACATGTTAACTGACATCACCGTTAAAAATTACATTTATCTCTGATGTGAAAAGGCTGTCACTAAAGTGTATGAATTGTATGTCTGATAAATTTAGAATTTAATAAAATTCTGTTGAATATTTTGAAACTAACTAGAGTAGGATTTGTTGCTGCCATAGGTTTTGGGCAGGAACAGCCCCCAGTCAAATTAGTTTCAAAATATTCTAACATCTTACCTGTATTTACCGTATCATGAAATTTAGATTCTGGGAATTTGTGTTTCAAATTATCAAAACTGATTCTAACACAAAAAAGTGTACAGTTCTTAGCTGGGAATGGGCGGGGCATAGCTAGAAATGGGCGGAGCATAGCTAGAAATAGGGCGGGACATGGTTAGAAATAATGGGTGATAACTAGAAATGAGGGGTCATCGCTAGAAATGGGCCGGTCATAACTAGAAATGGGTGAGGCAAGGCCATAAATGGGTGGGCATGGCTAGAAATGGGCAGTTTTTAGCTAGAAATATGCAGGGCATAACTAGAAATGGTCGGGACATATCTATACATGGGCGGGGCATAGCTGGAAATGGGAATGGTTTAGATGGCATAGCTAGAAATGGGTGGAGCATAGCTAGATATGGGCGGAGCATAGCTAGAAAGGGGCGGGGCACAGCTAAAATGAGGTTATTGGTAAAAAAGTTTCAAAACATTCAACAGGTCATCCATACCTTTTGTTTACACACATAGATCATACATCCACTTCCTCGGGTCTGTCTGTACATTGAAAACTACAGTGGGCCCAACCGGGTTCCAAAACAGAAACATGTGTACTGTGTGATATAGGAAGGAAACTGGTGTATATTTTTCAACAATTTTTGTGGATGATGTTGCTGTCATAGACGGCAGCATCTTCCACGAAATTAGTTGAAAAATGAACACCAGTTCATTTTTAAATTTTATTTGCTTAAGACATTCAACCGTACATTTTATTTTGTTTTGGAAACATGTTATTTCTGAGCAATACTGTGAATGATTGACAGTTTATTTTGTCTGTATTTTCAGAATTGTCAATTCAGCCAACACTTAACTCCGTTCTCGTCCCTGCACATGCAAAATCATCACAAACGATGGACGATGCATCGGCGACGAGCCAACACGATCATCCGGAAAACGCAAACACAAATCCCACAGTTCAGGCTAATGATCTCGCGACGCAAGGTGCCACAGCGGCAGATGGCTCCACAGCTTGACGAAGCGTGACTGACTTAATAAAAAAGAACATTGTCCTTCATAATAATATTATAGTAATATTAATAATACCTGAACTCATACATGTGCGTGTAGCATGTGCCAATTCACCTCATCAATCAATCATCTGTCAATCAATCCATCGCTTCATCCGTCATTCATTCATACACACATCATGTCATTGTCAATATTGCACAGAGTTTGAAATTCACCCATCAACCCGCATATTAGTTCAAGAGAATGTCAATTTTCTCATTTAAAATGTCCATTTGCAGACAATTAGAGGACTAGTTTTGAAAATTTACCACGAATGACTGGCTCGGTTATCGAGCCAATCATTCCAGTGATAAGTTTTCAAAAATAATCTCGACCTGCAAATGGACATTTCTCCAGAGCACTGCAGAAGCCATTTTGGCGACCATGTGTCTTAACGGGATAGTGGCCAAATCTAGTCAAGATATTAAAATGCTTGCTCATTGAATGTCCATCTACAGGCCAATAAAGACTATTTTTCAAAATTTACCACTGGAATGATTGGTTTGCTTATTGAGCAAGGCATTCCAGTAGTAAATTTTCAAAATTATTCTATTGACCTGCAAATGGATAGTCCTCAAGACTGCGGCAAAATGCTGGTCAGTTTGACCATTAAGGGGCACACACTAGCCATTAATATTTGTGGATTGACCAGTCTGATGGATAGTAACAATTTTAATATCTGAACTTTTAATGGTCAACCCGGTCACAAATGGCCAGTGCAGTGATCTTGAGAAATGTCCATTTGCAGACCAAGAGAAATATTTTAGAAAATTTACCGGGATTGATTGGCTCAATAATCAAGTCAAGTCTATTTCAGTTGTAAATTTTCAGAAAGAGTGGAAAAAAATTGCAATTTTCTTGACCAAATCTAACTTTTAAATGGTTGAATTACACGAGTTGTCATAGAAAAAAGATGAAATATCCATAGCATAAGACATTCTGTGGTTTATAGGGTTAAGAGTAATGACCAATAGCTGTCAAGTAAGGACTAGTCGCAGGGCATAATTTAGAATTTAATATTTGCATGGCATGAATTGCTATGCAAATTATAAATTGTTCCAAAAAATGCATAGCAATTAACTCTTTCACGGATAACTTCCCTGTATCTCAATCTCAGAACAAAACAAACAGGAAAAGTTGTTGAATAATTTGAAATTAATTTGACTGAAAGCCATTGCTGCCTTAGGCAGCAATGGCTTACAGTCATATTAATTTCAAAATATTCAACAGATTATGCTATACATTGTAAAGAATTTACTTTTTCAGGGATTAGTGGCAGAAAGGGTTAATGATAGAACTTATGAAAATCAATGCTAAATTGCAATCGCTTAAAAATTGTGCAAAGCAGATACAGCTGTGAATGACGCAGAATGTATAGCAGTGGCCGAAATATGTGTAGCAAATTGAGATCCGATACCAAATAAATTATGCCCTGAGTCGTAGAACCTAATCATCTCTAGTCCTGCTAGTTAGTAGTGGCTCAACCAGGTTAATTTCAAATCCTGTTATTGTATTATAATAATATTAATAAATAATTAATAATAATAGTCTGAGTATTTATTAATTATTACAATTATTTTAATTAGCTCCATGTAGTTATTAGCCAACCATATATTGTTTGCAGCGCAGACTTCAATGGATTTTTAATTTAATTTTTTACTTTTGATCCATATTCGTGGACATGGTGGAGGGCTTTGTGGGCCAGGGGTAGATTTTAAAGATTTTTTTCTAAGCCAGACGGGATAGTGCATTATTGATTTTACTATTCCGCAGCAAATTTCACTAGCTCAATCTTTGTGAGCTCAACGCTAATCACTTCCTTAAGCCATTCACCGATGGATCTCTATAAAACCCGTTTCCCAAGGCAACCTATAAGGCAGCAACGTCTTTCAGCAACAGCTCTTCGGACAGATTAATTTCAAAATGTTCAATGAAGCATTAAACGTAGCAGAAAATCTGTTCTTTTCTCAATTTTTGGTGGGTACTGAACATAATGACATTATAACGGGGTTTTTTCGTATTTCATCTACTAATCCAGACAGGTTAGTGCAGGTGTAGTTTTACTAACCAGTAAGACATTCTACTCTCCTTGGGTTAACGTGTTAGTGTTAAAATCGAGCCCTGTGGTTGAGATGTGTAACTGGCCCGTAGTCTGAATGTTTACCCTGATCCAGGCATCACAATCATGGTACTACTTTTCCAAATTTTTATTTTCACCTCGCGCCTAGTCTACGTCGTTCCGTCGGCGATCACATTTGTAACATGTCTGACAAAGCTGCCTACATCGCAACTATAGCATTCACACTTTTTCGTCTTAACCAGTTGATATTAAATTTGGTCCTGAATATCAAAATATTTGCTTATTTAAGCTCTGTTTGAACACTGATGGAAGAGTATTTTTTGAAAATTTGGCACTGGAATGACTGGCTCGATTATCCATCCAGTCATTTTAGGGGGAAATTTTCAAGTCTTTTTTTACCCACAAATGTACAATCCCTAATGTCACTGCAGAATCTAGTTTTGGCCGGCTTAACCATTAACACTGATATCAGCCAAAAATGGCTTCTGCAGTGGTCTTAAGAAGTGACTATTTGTAGACCAAGAGAAGACAATTTTTGAAAATTTACCGCTGGAATGACTGGCTCGATAATCGAGCCAGTCATTCCAGCAGTAAATTTTCAAAAATAGTCTTCTCACGGTCTGCAAAAATGGACATTTTCTATGAGAAAATATAAATTTTCATGAACAAATTCGAGTTAAAGGGAGGGAGGGATCCATGAAGTGCAGTGAGATGAATAAAAAATAAAATTGAAATCCATTGAAGACGTGGCAGAAGCAATTAACGTGATATTTTATATGGCTGAGTGGTCGTGTCTGTATATTATAACGATGAAATGAGTTTTAATTTTAATGACAATTATTTAAATTCTCACGTTGCTTAATCAATTTTTATAAAGATAATTATCCTTAACTCGTCGTCTCAATTAACTGTACGTCTGTGTGGTGAGTATTCTGTGGAGAAATTCGGCCGCTCGGGAGCGGCTCATTTTAATGTAATTATTGTAATATAAATAATAATAATAATAGTAATAATAATAAAGGTTACTTTATCTGGAGGTTGGTAACTTTATGTTGAGAAAGTACATGTTTTTGGAAACTTATCCACTGATTTGAGGGGTTGGGGTTTAGAAATTAACCACTGATTTTGTGATCCGTAGATGTTTTTTCGTACATGGATCTGTTATGAAGCATGGTTTTAACCGTTTAATTGTCATTCTAGCTTTAAAAAAGCAGTCCCTGTATTGATCTTGACCAATGTCCATTCACAGGCCAAGATATGACTATCCGTAACCCTTTAACACTATGAATAGCAGCCATAAACGGCTTCTACAGTGCTCTTGAGAAATGTCCATTTGCAGACCAAGAAAAGACTATTTTTGAAAATTTACCACTGGAATGACTGGCTCGATAACCGAGACAGGCATTCCAGTGGGGAATTTTCAAAAATAGTCTTCTCTTGGTCTGTAAATGGACATTTTCAATGAGAAAATTTAAATTTTGGCTGATGAGAGTTGGAGGGTTAAGTAGAATACGAGTTGTGACCTTTTTTTATCATTGTATATTGTCTGATATAGAAGTTCTCCTTCTTGCTCTTTAATCTTTAAATTAACTGGTGGTAGTTATAAGCACACTGAGCTATGCGCACACGCGCACGCTGGTTCATTGCCTAATTACACTCTTAAGTCATAGCATAATTCACCTTTCCACTGTATCCATCCCTCATATGATGTCATACTCAACTACTTGACGTATAGAATGATGTCACAATCAATGACGTCAAGAATGACGTAGATAAGTACGTCATGAACGCATAGTTGAAGATGGACTAAGCGTTGTTGTACGAATCGTATGTCTTTACTATTTAATAAATATCCTGTTGAATATTTTGAAACTAATTTAACTGGGCGTTGTTGCTGCAACAGCACCCAGTCAAATTAGTTACAAAATATTCAACAACTTATCTGTATAGTTTACAGGAACTTAATAGGCATGGCATTCGGGGATGGATAAATCCCAACATGGCGGAGTGTGGGCGGGGCGTAGCTAAAACTGGAAAGGGCCATTACACGTTTATATGGTTAATAATTATACCCCATTAATTATATGAGAAAGTTCATTCGTATTACCTTTCTGTAAATTGCATTTTTGCGGGTCGCGTGGTAGGGTTTGGGTGTCGGACATTTTTGCTGATTCTGTTGCTGTATTATGCCTTGGCTTGCATCGTGTTATGTTTCATTCTTTAACTGGTCAAGAGAATTTGAATGTTTAATTACTGAATGTCCATATGCCGGTCAAGAAAAGACACTGAAAATTGACCACTGGTTTGCCTGGCCTGATAACTGAGCAAGTAATTTCAGTGTTAAATTTTCAAAAAGGCTTCTTGACCAATCGATATTTGGTAACTAAAGTTAAATATTCTGGACAAGTCTCGACTATTGAGGAGTTACTCTTCTCTACTGTCCATTGATCACACGCTATGTCTTGATAACTGGTGTTAATTTTGAAAATGATGTTGCTTCGAAGATGGCAATGTTTTCAAAGCATATACCGAGTCTGTGACCTTAGTACCATCTTGCCATAGATGATCAGAAGTGACATTTTTTTTAGAACTGTTGCGAGATTTGTGCATTTTGACGTGATGACTGCATTTTGACGTGATGTATTCATTTTCATGTGTAAATGGAAATTTCTAGGAAGAGTTCTTATAAGTTCATTGTCTAATTAATTTCTATGAAAATAATTAGCCAATGAACTGATGCGATAACTCTTTTAAGAAAACTTCACAGAAGGGAGATGCCAAAACATTGTCAAATAAACCTCTAACGTTTAACCATTTAACACTCATATCAGCCAAAAAGGCTGTTGCAGTGGTCTTAAGAAATGTCCATTTGCAGACCAATAGAAAACTATTTTTGAAATTTACCACTGGAATGACTAGCTCAATAACCAAGCGAATCATTCCAGTGGGAAGTTTTCAAAAATAGTCCTCTTGGTCTGCAAATGGACATTTTCTGTGAGAAAATTGAAATTTTCTTGAACAAATTTGAAGGTTAAAGGGTTAACCCTCATGACGGCCAAAAATGGCTTCTGTAGTGATCTTGGGAAATATCCATTTGCAGACCAAGAGAAGACTATATTTGAAAATTTATCACTGGAATGACTGGCTCAATATTCTTTATTGACCTGCTACCCACAAGTAAAAAAGTAAACAAACCCAATATTGAATTTAAATTAATATGAAAATAAATATAAAATAAATAATGTGTTGATGGCGAGTCAGTTAGTGAATGGAATGTTATATCCAGTTCTGTGAAGTGGGTGGGTGGGTTTTTGGGGTGGTGGTTTTGTGGGATGTGGGGGGAGAGAGGGTGGACAGGGACTTACGGGGTGAGCATTAGTTTTACGGGAGCGCTATACTAAACCTGACACATATTTTGAATCCAATTTTCAGTAAAATTGATTTTCAAAATACTATTGCTAACAACATACATATATATACGTGTTGAATGTTTTCTAACCATAGCGTCATCATATATCAGAAAGTATGTTATTTATTCATTCCCTGTTATACACACAGTACCGCTCAGAAGTAACGTAAAATGCTTCCAAAATAAAATGAAACGTTGAATATTTTGAACATAATGGACCATTCCAATTTTAGCTATGCCCCGCCCATCACTAGCTAAGCTCCACCCACACCTTGCCATGTTGGGATTGATCGATCCCCCCAAATGCCCTAGCTATCAATTTCCTGAAAACTATACAGGGAAGCTGTTGAATATTTTGTAACTAATTTGACTGGGTGCTGTTGCTGCCTATGGCAGCAACAGCGCCCAGGCAAAATAGTTTTAAAATATTCAACAGAATATTTATTAAATATTAAAAGCAAACAATTTGTACAACAAAGCATAGACCGTCTTCAGATATGCGTTCATGATGTACTTATCGACGTCATTCATTATGATGTCATTGTATATGTCATACAGTTCATTATGATGGGTGGGTACTCTGGAAAGGTGAATTGGATTGGAAGACAATGTCTTCCCATCCAATGGACCTTTCCAGTTTGAGCTATGCCCCATCCATCGCTATCTAACCTCCACCCACACCTCGCCTATTGCAGCAACAGCACCCAGTCAAATTAGTTTCAAAATATTCAACAGAATATTTATTAAATAGTAAAGACATACAATTCGTAAAACAATGCATAATCCGTCTTCAAACATGCATTCGTGACATACTTATCTATGTCATTCATTATGATATCATTCTACACGTCGCGTAGTTGATTATGACGGCATGTGATGGATAGATAAAGTGGAAAGATCCATTAATGATTACGATGACATCAATTCTGATGTATCTTAGCCAGCCATTTTGGAGGTTAATTTTCAAAAATAGTTTTCTCTTGTCCTGTAAATAGCTATTCACTGAGCAATTTGTGTGATTTTCTTTACCAGTCATATCAATTGACAGTAAACGGGTCAAAAACCGCTTCTTCACTGCTCTTGATAATTGTCCATTTGCGGAGCAAGAGGAGACTATTTTTGAAAATTTACTACTGGAATGACTGGCTCAATAACTGAACCAGTCATTCCATTGGTAAATATCTGCAAATGAGTATTTCTTATGTGAAAATTAAAAATTGTCCTGAACAAAAATAGCAAAAACACAACTCGTACAATGTGTCCGAATATTAAGAGTTAAAGACGGGCCAAATAGAATCATTTATGACGTAATAATTCTGACATCCTACACACCACTTAGCTAATTATGACATCAGATGATTTAGAGATACTCTGGAAAGGTGAACTATGTTCAAAATATTCAACAGAACATTTCTTCTTTTTTGGGGGGGAATATGTTATTTATGAACCATGCTGAATTGTATTACTGTAATTATCCTGTAATTAGACAAATTATAACCTGTACAACATCATGTTTTTATTTTCGCATTTACGTCGATATTAAACATTGTTTCTGTTTTGTTTTTCAGTAATCCGTTATATTTGGCGATTTATGTATGTTTCGTGTAACCATTTTTAATTACCGTAAGTCACATTAAATTAATTTACAACAATCCTTCGCTATGTCTTCGTCGTCATCTTGGAACCTTAATGTCTTTTCGCGTGAGCCGAAGATTTATGTTACTGATTCATTTTGAAGATGATTTGGGTGAAAATTCTTGCTGCCATAATGGCAGCAACGTCATTCAGCAAAATTATTTTCAAAATATTCAGCCATTTTTTAAACTAGTTTGTAAATATAAAAAGGAAGATTATGGACTTACAAAGTATGGAATATTATTTGCACTTCATTTAGTGTAAAAGTTTATTTGTTTTAACCTGATTTTAATTTATTTGTTTCTCACTAACTCTTTAACGCTCGAATTTGTTCAAGAAAAATTTCAATTTTCTCTTAGAAAATGTCCATTTGTAAACCAAGAGATGACTATATTTTGAAATTTTACCACTGGAATTACTGGCTCGGTTATCGAACCAGTCATTCCAGTGGTAAATTTTCAAAAATAGTCTTCTCTTGCAAATGAATATTTCTCAAGACCACTGCAGAAGCTGGTATGAATGCTAAGGAGTTAATCGTGAAACGGGGAAATGTATCATTGAGATGTTTGTTATCCACATATGCATGGGCGCTGGAAATGCTATAATGGTAAAGCCAGCGAAAAACTGCATTTCCATTAGTCTTCAGAAATGACAATAAATTACAGGGTCAAGAGGAGAGTATTTTTGAAAATTTACCACTGGAATGACTGGATCAATAACCGAGCCAGTTATTCCAGTTGTAAATTTTCCAAAATTGTCTTCTTGACCTGACATTTCGTATGACAGTATTGAAATTTTCTTAACCAAATTTAACTGTAAAGCGATCGATCATTATTATGATGCATCTTATAGATAAGTTTAAATGTTTCCAAGACCCAATCAGACACATGGTAATTCTCCTTTCCAGAGTATCATCCATCTATCAATCTGACGTCATAATCAGCTAAGCGGCATGTAGAGTGACAGGGCATAATTTATCTGGTATCGCATCTCAATTTGCTACACGTATTTAAGCAGTTACTATACATTCTGCAACTCGCATAGCTGTATTTGCTATGGAAAATTTGTACGCGATTGCAATTTATCACTGATTTTCAAAATTCTATCATTAACCCTTTTAACAACAAATCCCTGGAAAAGTACATTCTTTACAATGTATACCATATTTTGTTGAATATTTTGAAATTAATATGACTGGAAGCCATTGCTGCCTAAGGCAGCAATGGTTTCCAGTCATATTAATTTCAAAATATTCAACAGCATTGAGATACAGGGAATTTATCGGTGAGTGTTTATTGCTATACATTTTTTACTGATAGCTATACAATTTATAGTTGGCATAGCGATACACGCTATGTAAATATCAAATTCTAAATTATGCCCTAAGTGACGTCATAATCATTACGTCATAAATGATTCTATTTGGCCCGTCTTTAACTCTTAATAGTCGGACACGTTGTACGAATTGTCTGTCTCTACTATTTAATAAACATGCTGTCGAGTATTTTAAAACTCATTTGACTGGAGGACGCTGTTGCTGCCATAAGCGGTAACAGTGCCAAGTATAATTTTCAGTTATACAGTACCTGTATAATTTTCTGGAAATTGATAGTCAGAGAGTTCAGAGATCTATCAATCCCAACATGAGCGTGGGTGGAGCTTAGCTAGAAATGGGCGGGGCATAGCTAAAAACGGAAAGGGCCATATGGTATAATTGTTAACGCGATGTAAGAAATGTTATATTGAATATTTTGAGTATTATTTGATTGGAAGACATTGTTGCATTAGGCAGCAATGGTTTTCAATCAAATTATCTTCAAAATATTCAACAGTACCTTTTATCTAGTTTTGGAAATATTATACGTTATTTCTAAGATGTACTGTAACTAGCTAGAACTACGACCTATAAGTACACATTACGGCAATTGTTTGTTTATATTCACAAAATGACCTTTAATATATAATGTATTGTACATGGCTGCCAGTGGTCATCTACTTGCTCACTCATATTAGTACACATTTTTAATTTGATTTGTTTTAAACTGAAATTGCATATATTCATTTGTCATACTGTATTAATTGATTGACTGACACGCGCCTAGTTTATCATCGCTGCCAAGGGAGATCACTCAGGTTAAACATAGTATTTAGTTAATTATATGCGAGGACACTTTTCTGATAGCTTTTCCACGGATGTGGAATTATTTTTTTTAGACGTTATAATAGACATGTCATACTTTCACTCAAGCAAGCCATTCCAGTGGTAAGTTTTGAAAAATTATGCCTCCCAGCCAGCAAATCAACATTCACTGAGCAAAAACTCCTTTTCTTTAACTTTTCTTGACCAATCCTGACTTTTAACCCTTACCACACTAATGCCTACAGGAAGGTCTTGTGTTTTGTTAAAAACTTAAATGCTAGGGGGAATTCACCTTTCCAGAGTACCCACCCATCATGTGATGTCATAATGAACTGCGTGATGTATACAATGACATCATAATGAATGACGTTGATAAGTACGTCACGAACGCATATTTGAAGATGGTCTTTGCGTTGTTGTACAAATTGTTTGCGTTTACTATTTGATCAATATTCTGTTGAATATTATGAAACTAATTTGACTAGGCGCTGTTGCTGCCATCGGCAGCAACAGCACCTGGTCAAATTAGTTACAAAATATTCAACCACTTCCCTGTATAGTTTTCAGGAAATTGAAAGCTATGGCATTCGGGGATCGATCAATCCCAACACAGCGAGGTGTGGGCGGAGCTTAGCTAGTGATGGGCGGGGCATAGCTAAAAATGGAAAGGTCCATTAGTTGCCCAGTATTCTGGTGACCAAAAAATCAGTTCCTAGCTATGTAGATTTCGCGTACTTCCAGCGGACCAGTCGCTTTGTTCACTTCAAATGGTGTGGTCTATTAACCCTTTGACACTCATATCAGCCAAAAATGTCTTCTGCAGTGCTCTTGAGAAATGGCCATTTGCAGACCAAAAGAAGACTATTTTTGAAAATTTACCGCTCGAATGAGTGGCTCAATAACCGAGGTAGTCATTCCAATGGTAAATTATCCAAAATAGTCTGTCCTTGGTCTGAAAATGGATATTTTTTATGAGAAAATTGAAATTTTCTTGGACAAGTTATAGGGTTAATGGGACAGCAGAATTATTTAATGCTGATGGTTTGGTTTTAGACAGTGTCTGCTCTCATCGAAATAGCTTTAAATACTAACAGCGAATGATGTATCTGGTATGCATCACGGCAGACTATTTTCAGTAATCACCGAAAAGCTTGTGATTTTACAAATGATGTTAATTTTACGGTGCATAATTTTTAGTTAGTGTTCCGTGTGTTTGAGTCTTCACAAGGTCTCGTCATCTTTATTTCACAAGTCTCTGAGTGACTTGAAGAAGTTCACTGGGTAATAATAACAAGACATATGAGAATTGTACGTTTTGTACGCCTGCCTTTTCGTTTAGTCACAAGATCAAGATAGATCTTCCTGACCCCTTGTTATCATGTCAGACACAAACCCTCGCTTCAAATCATGCACAGTCAACCAGCGCTCTGTTTTTCAATATGCCATACATGTGCAGGTCCATGCCTCTAGTATTTGACCTAGTGCTCACAAGTGAATTCCCACATTCAGTGGGCAGCGAGTAATCTCGCAAAGTGATGTTACACTAACAGCGTATTTACAATATGTGGAATACCTTTCTAGGACATTATACACATTCATTCATTCTACTGTTTAACTTATTAATGGTCAAATTTGGTCAAGAAAATTTTAATTTCTTCCTTTTGAATGTCCATTTTCAGGCCAAGAGAGTAAAAAATTTTGAAAATTTATCACTGGAATGACTGACTCGGTTATCAAGCTAGTTATTCCAGTGGTAAATTTTCAAAAATTATATTCTCTTGACCTGTAAATGGACATTCCACTAGACCATACCAGAGGCCAGTTTGACCATTGGAGGGTTAATGGTGAACCAGCTAATGACTAAGCCGGCCAAACTGGCCGCTGCAGTTGTCTTGAGGAATGGCCATTTACAAACCAAGATAAGAATATTTTTGAAAATTTACCACTGGAATGCCTGGCTCGATAACCGACCCATGAATTCTAGTAGTATATTTTCAAAAATAGTCCTCCCTTGGCCTGCAAATTGACATTCAATAAGCAAATATTCTGATTTGACCAAATGGTGACCATTAAAGGGTTAAGTTGTATGTTAATTTCTCATCCTTGAATTGCTAAATTTACTCTAGAATATCAAAATATCTGCTTATTGAATACCCATTTGCAGGCCAAGGGAAGGCTTTCTGAAAATTTAATGAGACAGTCATTCTAGGATTAAGTTTTTAAAAATATCATCGTGCTTTGAAAATGTTCTCAATATCATTGCAAAAGGCATTTAGGTTAGTTCACCAGTAATCAGTGTTAGACGATAATTACGTGACCTACCTTGCCCTCCTCCTCCTCCCCCACCCCTCTGCCCTCCCCATCCTCCTTTTCCTCCTCCGGGATTTACTCTGCATTGGATGTAAATTAAAATGTTTGTGAATATAATGTAAATGACAAAATAGTCTACTAATTATTCATTCATTCATTCATCGTAATATGTACAGTTCATACCTGTGTAAAATGTCACCTCAAATGTTCCATCACAACATTCATGAAGGGGGAGATAACTCCATAGATTTATTATTCGACACTTGTGGGAATGTGTTTCTGAACATTTTACAATGATAGGATATATCGGTGGAAGACTAAAAATTATTGCCCTCACCTTGTAAATCTGGTGATGGGGTTATTGCATTTTGGTCTCACTTGTGTGTGTGTGTCTGTGTGTGCGTGCGCGCACGCGTATGTGTGCTCTTCTGATTGAGCTATTGTTGTCAGCACTAGTGTCAGGTTCAATTCGTTTGTGCGAGTTCAACAGAGTTTAATAACAATCGATTTAATGCAGGTTCTGGGTCACCCGCTATTGACACAGTAAAAGCCCATAACCTGCGTTATCATGGCATGAATATGGCGTCATAATTGAATCTATGTAACGTCACAACAAGGGTGTTTAATAACTCGCGCAATCAAATTCTCACTAAAACGTATTTGTTTGCATGAGTTCGGCAACACTCATGCCATGCCAACGACCCCGGCAATGCATGTTATGGGCCTTTACTGCGTCCATACCGGGTGGCCCAGATCCTGCATTATCGCGATTGTCATTAAAGTCTGCTAAACCCGTGCAAATGAATTCAACCCAATCCTAGTGTTGACAAACCGAGGACAATAGAAAGAGCTCTATGTGGTGTGTGTGTCTCGCTAGCACATGAGATGGCGGGATTGCTCTAGGATTCCACAAACAAAAATCTGTAGTGTGACAAAAGCGGAACAATGAGGGTCTGCAGTCAGTCTCCGATTGCTGGTGTTTGTCTTTTAACCATTAGCACCTTGGTGTCAGAAATCCTCTTTTAACCCTTTAAACCTCGGATTTGTTCCAGAAAATTCCAGTTTTCTCATAGAAATTGTCTATTTGCAGACCAAGAGAAGACTATTTTTCTTTATTTTTCCAGTGGAATGACTGGCTCGGTTATAGAGCCAGTCATTCCGGTAGTAAATATTTATTAAATACTCTTCTTGGTCTGCAAATGGACATTTCTCAAGACTCCTGCAGAAGCGTTTTTTGGCTGATATGAGTGTTAAAGGGTTAATCACTTTCAAGGTAATGGATCATTCTAGTTTACCCATACATCATATGACATCATAATCAACCACAGGACTTGTGGGATGAAGTCTTAGTTAATGACATCATGAATGACAGAGATAAGTAGATGACGGACTAAGCTCTACTCGGAGCCAGCAAATACAAAGCCAGGAGAGGACGTCATTGCATAAATCTGCTAAGCGTGCTATGAGGTGACCTGAAGAAAGCAGGACTCGGTACACTCAAGTTAAGAATGGACCTGAGGAAGCTAAGGATTTCGGCTGAGGACAAGACACAGTGGGCAAAATTGAAGAAGGACTGATTGCAGCTGTAGGATGTTTCTACTACTAAGACCGCAAAATACAATAATCATACATACTAAGCGTTGTTGTACGAATTGCATGTCTTTACTATTTATTAAACATGCTGTTGAATATTTTGAAACGAATTTGACTGGGAGTTGTTAACAGCACCTAGTCAAATTAATTTCAAAATATTCAACAGCTTACGTGTATAGTTTTCTAGAAATTGAGATTGAAAGAATGCAGGGATCGATCAATCCTAACACAGGTGAAGCATGAGTAGAACTTAGCCATATATATATGCGGGGTGTAGCTAAAAATGGATTCCACAATTATAAACGAGATCTGTTAAATATTTTGAAAATTATTTGAACCACGGTAAATTAAAATTTTCACTTAAAGCAACAGTGTTCCCAAAAGGCACTGAATCAATGAAACTCCCACGATAATTGTTTTAGTGTTTTTCAATTGCTCTTTTCCGCAGCCATTGATTATCTCCCTTTCACCGATGTAGTTCCCGTATCTCATTCTCAAGGCAATCATACAGGACAAATGTTGAATATTTTGAAATTAATTTAACTGGAAGCCATTGCTGCCTTAGGCAGCAAAGGCTTCCAGTCAAATTAATTTCAAAATATTCAACAATAAGATTTATATCGTAGGTAATATACTACTTCCAGGATTTGTCAGTGAAGGGATGAATACATTGATAGTGTATGTATTATATAAAGCCTATATAGATCTATCCTGTGTGCTACTACTACCAGTTGACATGGAGACTTAGCCCTTTTCAAGCACTGAAATCCCACGATTTGAAATTTAAATAAAAAAATTAATTTAGATTTTAGTAACCCTTTCATGGTCAAAATTGGTCCAGAAAAATCTAAATATCCTTATTGAATGTTTATTTGCAGGCCAAGGAAAGTGTATGTTTCAGAATTTACCATGGAAATGACTGTCTTAGTTATCGAGCCAGTCATTACAATGTTAAATTTTCAAAACAACTTGTTTGTCTGCTAATAGACATTCCAGAAAATCTTTACAGAAGCTGTTTTGAGCCTCCTTAACAAAACGATTAATTAAAAAAAATATATTAATTTAATTATATCGTTGTGTTAACAAAATATCGCTTAATTGCTAAAAAGGTTAATTCCAAAGCAGTTATCAAGCTATCTAGGAACCCAATTCTGATCATTTAGCAGTGATGTAGTTAAATTTAAATGGGCATTTTATTTAATAAATAAATTATAATATATACAGATTTATTTGTTTTATTTTAACAGTTGTATCTCCTATGAAATCCCAGGATCTTCGCCCGTCAATGGTCATGGTCGATCAAGAAATTTAAAATTTTTACTTTGTGAGTGTCCATTTGCTGGAGAAGTGTATTTTTGGAAATTGTCCACTTGAATGACTGGCTCAGTTATCGAGCCAGTCAATCCAGTGATCACTTTCTAAAAATACTCTTAGCCTTCAATTGGAAATTCTCAAGACGACCGCAGAAGTCATTTTAATAGACTTATTCATTGTGATTTAACCCTTTAACACTCATATCAGCCAAAAACGGCTTCTGCAGTGATTTTGAGAAATGTCCATTTACAGACCAAGAGAAGACTGTTTTTGAAAATTTATCACTGGTATGACTGGCTCGATAACCGAGCTTGTCATTCCAGTGGTAAATTTTCAAAAACAGTCATCTCCTGGTCTGCAAATGGACATTTTCTATGAGGAAATTGAAATTTTCTTGAACAAATTTGAGTATTAAAGGATTAATGGTCAAGCTGCAGACCAAGAGATGACTGTTTTTGAAAATTTATCACTGGAATGACTGGCTCGATAACCGAGCCTGTCATTCCAGTGGTACATTTTCAAAATACTCTTCTCTTTACTTGCAGATGGACACTAAAAGGAAATATTTTGATTTTTTTTTTATCAAATTTGACCAGCAAAGAGTTAACAGATATGATGATTTTTCGCTACTGGACATTGCTAACACCATACATTACTAGCTATAACAATACACTGCAACCCTATCACTCCGCTTCAAGTATGGTCAATCATGAAATTACTGGTCAGTATATTGTGTTAGCCAGCATTTGACCAGCGAAAGTGTTGTTCATTATCGCAGAGTATTTCTTAGCGATTGGCCAGGTCATTAGACGTAAGTTTTTAAATATGTTCTTTGGCTGTAAATGGACATTTGAAAAGTATGTAAGTTTTCTAGACAAATACTGGGCAGACATTTTCCATTGTACTACTAATATGTTGTTAAGACATAGCTGTAAAAGAACAATCAATGATTTGTTTGTGGGTTCATTTTGCTCTTACTCTCTGCATAATAAATTTGCTGTTAATGGGCTATGAAATGAGACAAACAGACATGATTTTTGTAAAGAAATCTGTATTGTCTTGATAATTTATTGGAAGAACCCAGCATTCTGAGGGGAAAGCATACTTGCATTTTGACCATCTAGGAAAATAGTTACAGAAACGAATATTTTTATTTTTAACCCGAAGAGATTTTCAAAATATTGAGCCAGGCCCAATTTTGAGTTGATTTGTTACGTTTTCTGAACAGTGTTAGCCAAATTGTTGACCATAATTCTGAGGGTACAAGTGGATTGTCACATGTCACATTCGACCTTTAACCCCTCTTGTGTCAGCAGTGCCTCAAAGCGCTCAAAATACTACTTATATCAATTAAGCATTTTAATGGTCAACACTGCACGAAATTTTAATATTAGAAGACTATTGTTTTGTAAATTTACCTCTGAGATTTTTGACCGACTTGACCATTAAAGGGGTAACCATAAAGACAATTCAAGGTTTGACTTACCCAGTATCCATTTGCGGGTCAAGAGGAGCGTATTTTTAAAATTTACCACTGGAATGACTGACTGTTATCGGGCCAGTCATTCCAGTGATAAATTGTCAAAAATAGTCTTATTTTGGTCTGCAAATGGCTGTTTCTCAAGACCACTACAGAAGCTGTTTTTGGCTGATATGAGTGTTAAAGGGTTAATAAACAACCTTCATTATAGTCCAGAAAATTACTAACCTCTATCTGGTAAGCATGTCATTATCTCTCCCCCCCCCCCCCCCCCAAAGCGGGGTGGGTGGGGGTATTATGTTTTCGCTTCTGTCCGACACGCACGCATGCACACCGAGGTTTTCTTTCGATAACTACTTTTGCTTGGAATATTGTGACAACACTTCATGGGAAGGTTGGCTATGGTAGTTGGCAAATGCACCTTAGTTTGAGGGTCAGCCAGCATGTCCCTCCATCCGTCCATCCCCTTGTCTCTGAATTTGTGTCCGTGCAAATTTTGGCTTTTCGTTCAATAACTTTATCTTTGCTTTGAGTATTGTAACGAAACTTCATGGAAAGGTTGGCTATGGTAGCAGGGTAGTAGGGAAATGCACCTTAGTTTGAGGGTCAGTCAGCCCATCCCTCCGTCCATCCATCCCTTTATTTTTCCTTGGAGTATCATGACAGAACTTCTTATAAATTTTGGATTTTAGTTTAATAAAATTAACATCACTCGATTATTTCGGACATGGTTACTTTCGGTCAATTATTTTGGAGATGGTTACTTACGGTATATAGTTTGTGGCAAAGTTGCTCAGGCTTCATCATAAAAACGTCCCTCCCAGTTCTATGAGCCTCGCATCACCTGAATGTGATACAACAGATGGTACATACTTATTGGAAATGCATAGTTCTATCAATTGTAGGTATGTCATACTCAATCAACAATCTAATATAGATTAATTAAATGCTACAATAAATATCATGTCATTTGTGTTTTGAGATGGTCAAACAAGATTGTGTCCATTATCTTTGGTTATTATTATTCAATAACTAAACCTTCTTGAATCTGTTATTGAATAGGTTAGTAATCTCATGTGGCTAGCTTATAATTATTAGCTCCCATTTGTCTGTGTATCCATCCATATGTCTATCCAAGTCAGTGGGATTATGTCATCCCACGAATGTGGCTGTCGTTGGGGGGGGTATGATTATTTGATTTATATCCTAGTTTTAACCCTTACCACACTGATGTCAAAATTTTAAATTTTCAAATTAAATTCATATATGAACTGGTGTTCATTTTTCAACAAATTTGGTGGAAGATGTTGCTGATGTCATAGACAGCAACATGGTCCACCAAACTTGTTTTACAGTGTGCACCAGTTACTTTGCTATTGACCCGGTAAAAGATAGAATATTGACATCAGAGCGGTAATTGTTAACAAAACATCAGCATTCTGATGGGCACCTTCCTGTAGGCATTTAACGCGGGATTGCCCAGGTCACATAATTTGTAATGAGCGAAACTATCGTTCCAATGGAGGCTGCCTGAATATCAAGATAGCCAGGCGTGATTTTTCATTCACCGTAATACTGAGCAACTAACCCATAGGTAATCAAGCCAGCATGTATTTAAACTGCATTTATTAGCGTGTTCACAGATATAAACCAGATAACAAAAATTGTCCAATATAATAGTTATTGTTTGATATTTTGTAAATAATTTAACTGAAAGCCATTGTTGCTTAACCCTCTAATGGCTAAAAAAAAATTTTTTTTTAAAGAATATCAAATATTTTCTTATTGAATGTCCATTTGCAGGCCAAAAGGATATTAATTTTTAGGAATTTACCACTGGAATGACTGGCTCTGGTATCGAGCCAGTTATTCTGGCCAGTGGTAAGTTTTCAAAAATAGTCTGTTTTTGGTATTCTTCAAGACCTGTAGATGTTGTTTTTGCTGGCTTGTCCACACACATTATGATAGGGTTAACCCTTTAACACTCATATCAGCCAAAAATGCCTTCTGCAGGGGTCTTGAGAAATGACAATTTGCAGACCAAGAGAAGACTGAAAATTTGCCACTGGAATGACTGGCTTGATAACCGAGCCAGTTATTCCAGTGATAAATTTTCAGAAATAGTCTTCTCTTGGTCTGCAAATTGACAGTTTCTATGAGAGAATTTAAATTTCAAAATTTGATGGTTAAAAGCTGAAGACAGCAATGTCTTCATGTCAGCTTTTCTGTAAAATAATCAACAGCATTCTTCTCTATGATTGCCTTGAAGTTTATAACATATATGTAGAGATTTTTATGGGTGTGGTGATTAGGTAACCCCTATACCCGGGGTGAATATCAAAGAACCTGGTTTTTCAAATTCCAAGACAATGATGGTACAGCTCATAAATAAGGTCACTTATTTCCAAAACAAACACTTGGTAATTTTGAAAACGATATATGAAACGTCCTTTTGAATATTTTGGACTTAATTAGATTAGAAATCATTGCTGTCTTAGTCAGAAATGTCTTCCTATCCGATTATGTTCCAAATATTAAACGGTACATTTTACTTTGTTTTGGAAACATTCTGTTATTTCTGAGCTGTACTGCATACAGGAAGACTTGAATATTTTGAAATTAATTCGACTGGAACCTTTTGCTGCCTACTGTACATCTCGGAAATAACTGAAAACGTTTTGTAGGCAAAATAAAATGTGCTGGTAAATATTTTGAGCTTATTAGAAGCCATTACTGCCTAAAGCAGTTCTTAACATCATGTTCAAAATTGTACTAACTAACATGTTTCTGATGTTTTTGTTATCCTATTTTTGAGCGCTACTGTGCTACTTATAAATTATATTAACCCTTTCATGGTCAAATCTGGTCGAGAAAATATAAATATTTCTCTTGAAAATCCATTTGCCGGGGAAAAGACTATTTTTGAAAATTGATAACTGAGCCAGTCATTCCAGTGGTAAGTTTTTTAAAATAGTGTTCTTGGTCTGCAAATTGACATTTTCTTTTCTTGGACAAATTCGAGGGATAAAAGGTTAAGAGTTGTCAGAGCAGTGCTGCCTGTGCACTAGTAACGGAGAGTAACCCTTTAACCTTCAAATTTGTTCAAGAAAATTTCAATTTTCTCATGGAAAATGTCCTTTTGCAGACCAAGAAAAGACTATTTTTTAACATTTACCACTTGAATGACTGGCTCGGTTATCGAGCCAGTCATTCCAGTGGTAAATTTTCAAAATAAGTCTTCTCTTAGTCTGCAAATGGACATTTCTCGAGACTACTGCAGAAGATGTTTTTGGCTGACATGAGTGTTAAAGGGTTAAAGTCGACATACATCTAACTACATCAATCCCTGCACTCTGAATCTCAATTTCCAGAAAACTATAAAGGTAAGCTGTTGAATATTTTTTTAACTAATTTGACGGGGTGCTATTAACACCCAGTCGAATTGTTTTCAAAATATTCAATAGCATGTTTATTAAGTAGTACAGACATACAATTCGCACAACCTAATGGATTATTACGTTTTTAAGATGAACCAAATCAAGTCATTCATGACATAATTGATTTTGATGTCGGCCTACATGTGACGTTGTTGATTATGACATCATACGATTGATGGATAAACAGGATTCCTCCGTTGTCATCTTTTAACCCTTTACTGGTCAAATTTGTTCAAGAAAACCAAAATAAGTCCTTACTGAATGTCCATCTGTGGGTAAAGAGTATTTTTTGAAAATTTACGACTGGAATGACTGACTCGACTGACTGCCGCACCACTACTGCTGCTGCTACCAATATGTCTGCTGCTAATGCTTCCACGATTGCTTCACTTTCCTTCCTCTTCCTCCTCATCCGCTTACTACTACTACTACTACTACTACTACTTCTACCTACCACTGATACTGGTACTGCTACTATTTTAAATTATTTTCGGGCGATGGAGTTGTTTCTAGTAGTTGTTATCATCTAATCTTATTATTTATTGTACATAATTAACATTGTAATTACTATAGCCTCTAAATATTGTTAATTATTAAGACAATAGCAAATACTGTAAGAATAACACATATATATATATATATATATATATATATATATATATATAATTTGACCAGGCATGCTCTGCTCTATCCATCAACTTGACACTTATGACACTTATCCTCATTATGGTCGCCAAGGGAGATAACTCTTGTTTGCGGAATATAAACATTTAATCATATCAAGATTTGTCATGAACATTTTGATTTCTGCTGTAACCCATTAACCCTCGAATTTGTTCAAGAAATTTCAATTTTCTTAGAAAATATCAATTTGCAGACCTAGAAGACTATTTTTTTTAATTTACCACTGGAATGACTGGCTCGGTTATCGAGCCAGGCATTCCAGTGGTAAATTTTCAAAAATAGTCTTCTCTTGGTCTGCAAATGGACATTTCTCAAGATCACTGCAGAGGCTGTTTTGGCGGATATAAGCAATAAAGGATTAAGTGAGTGTCCATTTGAAGAGCATACTTATTTTTGAAAATTGATCAGTGGAATAACATATTCGAAAATTTATCACTGGAATAACTTATTCCATTGGTAAATTTTCAAAAAGTTGTCTGCTTAGCCTTTAGACTCAGATTCCTCAAGACCACTGCTGGGGCCGGTTTGTGCCAGATTGAACATTAACATTTTTTTTTAATGGGCCAACAATCTGACTGTAACTTGAAAACGTTAGTGGTCAACTCACTTCGGACCATTTGCAAAGGAAGATGGTTTTTTTTAGAAAACCTTAATGGGTGGCTTGGTTAACTGAAACAAGTCATTTCAGTGATAAGTTTTAAAAAATAGTCCTCACTTGCTCTGATAAGAACATTCTCTATGAGAATATTTCTATTTGTCTGAGCAATTTTCACCTTTAGCGCTTTAAGACTCGTATCAGACAAAAACGGCTTCGGCAGTCATCTTGAGAAATGTACATTTGCAGATCAAGAGAAGACTATTTTTGAAAATGTGCTTCTTGAATAACTGAGCCAGTCATTTCAGTGGCAAATTTCAAAACGTAGTCTGTAAATGCTCTTATTCTATGAGAAAGTTTCAATTTTCACCAGCAAATTTGATCATTAAAGGCTTACAGTTTTTAAGAACTTAATCTTAACAGCAAAAGGTTGTCAAAAAGACATTTTATCTGCTTTTATAGGTCTTATGTCTTCTATGATAAGAGTTTGTTTCATTGGCACTTGTTTGCGATTATAAAAGTGTTAAGTCTTTTGAACATATAATTCTCCCACCTCTCCGCTAGATAAGCTAATAACCCCCCCCCCCTGATACACAGCTAATAATGTGTGTTGTACAGCTACCTTTGCATCATCTGCCATGCATCATTAAAAACAATCTGTAATAATTAAAACGTATTTCTCCTAAACAAACACGCTATATTCTGTTGTGTTGTTTTTAAACTTTTCAAACATTAGTGGTCAACTCGCTTCATGGTCAACTCACTTCATGGTCAACTCACTTCATGGTCAAATTTTATTAAGAAAATGTCTTGGAAAATGTCTAGTTACAGGCCAAGAAAAGACGACTTGAAAATTTGCCACTGGAATGATTGGCTCGATTATGTGAGCCAATCATTGCAGGGTAAAGTTTCACAAAATGCTCTTCTCTTGGCCTGAAAATGGACATCTACCAGGACAACTGCAGGAGGCCGGTTTTGGCCGCCTTAACCAGTAAACCGTTAAACTTTTCCAAGTTGTGGAATGGGAAAGGTGTGAGTGTGTAAGTGCGGTTGAGGTGAGTGTGTGTGTCATTCTTAAGTAAATATTCAGTTTAACTCTCGCCGATGAATTCCCCATATCTTATTTTCAATGCAATGCTACAAGAAAACTTGAATATTTTGGTATTAATTTGACTGGAAGGCATTGCTGCCTTAGACAGCAATGGCTTCCAATCAAATTAATTTCAAAGTAATCAACAGTAAGTTTTATATCATAAAGAAAATACTTTCTCCTCGATTTTGTCAGAGGAAGTGGTCACCTGGTGAAGAGTATATTGAATTCATTTTGGGGACTAATTTCATGTTGTTGGCATGGCAGGATTATAGTCATTGATTTAATTGTGATGTCATAACTGTGACATGGCAATAACACAACACTAACATAAAAGAGGGATGTGATCTGCCACTTAAGTATCTGATGGCTTAACCAAAATGGCACTTGGCTAATGCCACAATCAGTAGAGGAATGCAGTTTATCCATCAATCATAAGCAACCGCCACATGTAGACTGATGTCCTTATTAATTACATCATAAATGACACGTTTTAATCCGTCAAGCTGTTCAAATTGTATGTCTTTACTATTTAATAACGATTCTGTTAAATATTTTGAAACTAGCTTGGTGCAGCAACAAAACCAAGTCAAATTAGTTCCAAAGTATTCAGTAGATTACCTGTCTAGTTTTTTGGAAATTGACGTTCTGAGAGTACATGGATCGATTGATTCCAACACGGGCAAAGCATGGTGGATCTTAGCTAGAGATGGGCGGGGCATAGCTAAAACTGGAGTCGTCCATTGACAAGTCTGACAGGAACGTGTCAAAGGTGTGACAGTAATCGTCTGAATTGTTTGTTTTGGTGAATTTACAATTTAATAAACATAAATTATGTTATACAAAACCTTCAACAACTTAACTAGAAATGGGCTAGAAATAGAAAATTGTCCATAATTACATATGCCCAATATTGACTCTGTCCGCGCTCCAGTAAGCGTAGTTAGCAAATGCCAGCCTTTCAGCACTCGCATAATGATTTGTGACCGTCATCCTTGCTTTTCTGAGAGAAATACTGGCATTTGGCTGTTTCAACACAGACCCATGTTGCTTCCGAAGACGCCATTTATATAAGGTCACACCCAGTCTGTGAATGAGAGCTTGCTGCAATCTGGACCATGATCAAAGCCAACTAGCTAATCAAAGCTTGCAAATCTGGAGTGGTGCGATAATAATACCAATCCATGAGAATGGCAAACACGGTAGGAAGATAGAAACTTAGTAGTCTCACTTGTTGCATGGGAAAGCATCAATACCAGACTCGTGTGCAACTTTGAAGAGAAACAACACAGCAGTCCAGAGCATGCAGCCCTCAGATAAGATCGATCTAAGCATGACCAAATCGTGTACATCTCTTGATCCGTGAAAGATGTCCACCAAGACAAGGACCACAAATTACAGACTGCAATAAGCTCTCCAAAGAATAAAGGCTTGAATTAAATCATGGTTAATGGGAGCCAATGAAAAGAATATATACTTTCCCTACTCGAGTACACACAATTAATCTATATCGACTCACAGAAGTCACACGCTCATGACTCACCAACTTAAGTTGGTGCCACATTGGACGACATTGAATGACATGAAACAAACAGCAAAATAAATGTCAGAGAAAATCAAAGCAAACTATGATGGTAAGAAACACATTGATAAGTAAATAAATAAATAGGAAAATAACGAAGAAAACAAAAGATATTTTATATTACTGGTATTATTGCTGTTCTCACTTGCCACATGGTGGCTACTGCCTTCTCAGCATTGCAGTATTTCGGCACTCTTGCTGGGTTTGGCAACATGCTTTCATTCCAAAAAATACAGAGACTAGTATGTTGGAAGTACTTGGTCCGCAGTTTCAAAACAAAGCATAAACGGAATCCAAAACCAGACAATGAGGATGTTAATTTGTGACGTGAATGAATGACGTCATGAACGCATATTTGAAGACAGACTATTCGTTGTTGCATATGGCAGCAACAACACCCAGTCAAATTAGTTACAAAATATTCAACAGCTTACCTATATAGTTTTCAGGTAATTTATAGTTAGGGCATTCAGGGATCGATCAATTCCAACATGGAGAAGTGTTGGTGGAGCTTAACTAGAGGTGGGCTGGGCATAGCTAAAACTGGAAAGGTCAATTTCCATACATCAGAGAGAGCATCCCACAAATTGCAGTCTACTCAGATTACAAGTGAGTAGGTGCTGTGAGTAGTGTCAAACGCTTTTATGAAATCTCGATATATATCATGTTGCCACCTAATTGTTGTGTCCATACATGTAATACTCTTCGTAGCTTTAATAATGTGGATTTCCGGGAAACAAACTAAAATATTTATCACCAAACAGTCTAATTATTCTCATTACTCTCTAATGATTACCCAATATGCAGGTTAAGCTCACTACTCTATAACAGCGTACAGAGTGTGTGTGTGGGGAGGGGGGCTGTATTATTAAATAATTATTGATAATTGCCTGTATATGACCAGGTGTATTTCTGAGAATTAGGGTGTACACCATCATGTCCCAGTGACGACTCCGTTTCTATCAATGATAACGTATTTATCATATCCTTGTCTGTTATCAGGATCTTAAATAATCGTTTAACATCTTCCCTTTCCCTCTAATTCCATTGTAAACACAGCGGATATAAATTTGGCAAGTACGTGATATTTTCCTTTATCCGAGGTTGTCAATACTTTTGCTCCCTCTGTGACGGATTTAACAGGTATGATGCTGGCCTCGGGGTCTTAAATTGGTCTTGGATATTTGCAGGACATTTTTGGATTTGTTTTGGCTTCACTAGCCATTGTCTTCTCCCTCTGCTTTTCGAATAATTGGTCTCTATTTCTTTTCATAGTACTTTCTCTGTATCCTTCAGGGTCTCTTGTCTCTATATAAGTCTACAAACATCGATGCTTCTTCCTCTCTGCATCTACTATAGCATTGTCAAGTGCTGTACAACCTTTCTGCACTTCAGGCAGTGGTGTTACAATCTTGTTGGAGACATGCTTGTCTTCTATTCTCTGTAGTCTGTCCGAAAATATGTCACTGCATATGCCACATCATTGTCACATTGTATTAATGAATGCTTCCCATCAATATCCAGATATCTCACCATTTCACTAAAGTTAACTTTGTCATAGAAATAGTTCTTGAATGATTTTTATTTCGGCTGCGAAGCAGAAAGCGGGACAAATGTGTCACGTTTCTGACAGTGACGGCATCAACAATTTTAAGTTTTTACGCTTAGCAAAACTGCAGCTTATATTTCAGGATCAGTTAATCCTATTGCAACTAACCTTGACTATGTGGTTGCCTATACTATTAGAAACAGCATGGCGATACTAAGTTCACAATGTCAATGTCACTGTGACCTTGATGCAAAACCTTTTTCAATCATGTTTTTACGCTTAGCAAAACTTCTCAGCTTACCTTTCAGCATGATAACACGGACGTCACAAGGTAACAGGTCAATGCCACTGTGACAAATAGGAGACAGGCGAGACATTTAATTCCGCTGAGTTCTTGTTTAAATCTGTAGCAGTTGAATGGGAGAATGCAGGAGCTGCGGTTTTCATCCAGTGATTCACTTTACACATTGCTCAGTGTACTACAGACCCTGTTCGTTTGACAAGATTAGGTCTGACAGATGACATTCATTAGATCCATGTTTTACTAGGCTTTTTTACTACTTTTAAAGTTCATATGCAGGAATACGTTGTTGTTCCGGAGCATCTCCATCAAGTTGTATTGTCTGTGCAATCTCACGGTGTTGTCCATGCAGCACAGTCAGTGGCTAGGTATGTAAAGTCAACTAGAATAAGCATTTATCATATAAATGATAAGCCTGTTCCATATTTTTCGATATGAGCACACGTGCCATATTCAACGGAGTATTTTCATTGGCTGTTGGGTGCGCAACCAATTTAAATCGACCAATTAAAACATCGATTAATGTGAGCGTGACGCATAGGGATTATTACGCGCTACTGATTTGTCATTCATGAAACATCATCGCAAAATGTCATCGTTTGACAGTTTATCAGTCGGCAGCGAAGTAACGATTGATGGCCGTGACTGCGATAGTCTTAGAAGAAAAGTGTAGTTTACGGCTGACATCGCCAGATTTTGTGTTTGTCACTATATTTTGCTGCGCATTCAGTATCTGTTATCAAGTAGTGGTGTGTCACAGTGGCGGTATCGATTTCACGAAAATCAACAATGAGAAATCAGATAAAAGTCTCATCAGCAACTATTGGCAAATATTTCAAAATTACAGTTTATATGATAAATAAAATCTCAAACTCAGTCACTTTTCATATCACTATTATGAACCTCGTTGAAAATCATCAATTTTGCACTCACTAAAGCTCGTGCAAATTGATAATTTTCAACAAGGTCCATAATAGTGATACGAAAAGTGACCTCGTTCTAGATTCTCTATATATGAATGGTTGAAGCTTGCCGCTTCTATGATTAAATATCTCATCTGTGGACCCGCATTTTTGTCACTACCCGGTCTCTATATTCTGCCTATCAGTACGCTAAATGAAGTCCAGGCCCTATTTAATGCACACGCACGCACGCACGCACGCACACACACACACACACAGCACACTACTATGTCTTTTCGCATCTCTGGGTCCAAATTAATGTAGAGTTCATACCTCGAAATTTTGACATCTGCTTCTTTTAATTCTATTCTTGTCTTTTGGCTAGCTAAGGGATGTTTTTAACATTTGGTGGTGGCGTGGTATGTTACACTGGGAATTTTTAATTCTGCCATTATATTCAACAAATACTATTCATAATATTTTGTTGCAAATCTTTCTCATCTAACATCTGTTTCAGATTCTTACTCATGCTTCTTATCCATACATTCCTCCACCAACTAAATTTTTTTCAAACCGCTCTAGACGTACACTTCACCCAACTCATGGCCGGTGCTGAGTCTTTAACCGACTATCTTTGCCCTCACTATCCTTTTGCAGACACTTCAATTTCTCATGGACGACTGTCATTTTCATCCATTGTCAAGACAGATAGCTTGTTTACAGATATTCTAACGAATCCTCTGCATCCGGACGTGCCTTTCACTAAGCACTAATACTTACTCTTGTACACAGCGGACTAGTAGACATTGGATATTTGCTTGCCCTAAAGAAAGAAAGCATTGTATTTCTTTTACTGTAAGCATCAGTTATGCTTCAGATGATGTTATGAAGAAACCGAATGCAGGGCTGGCATCTGATATTTACACTTTCAGGTAGGCGTCTCGAATAGCATATAGGGATAGTAATGCTAAAATGCCAGAATGATCAATTTTGCTCTGTTTTCACAAAAGATAGTCTTTCCAACATTCCATCTTCTAGGTGTTAGTCCACATCCGGTGAGGCCAGATATAACCAGATATAAGTCACTTGAAGAAATTTTACCTTCGCAAGGTGTGCAGAACTGACAACGTACCTGGTCGCCTTCTTCAAACCTTAGCTTATTTACTGCAAAATCTTGGAGCCTGTTGTTTGGACCAAAATCAATAAACTTCTCAATGCGCATGATGTGCTTGTGCACAATATGCTTTCATGAAATAATGATCATATGAAACACAGAGTTAATTTTAACACTAGATGATCTTGCTTCCAGCATAGGCTCTGGTTATCAGGCTTAGCTTATTCTTTTAGACTTCTGAAATGCTGTTGATAAATTTACCCACTAACGGCTTGCCCAGCTGCCATAGATATGCACCATCAAGGATATGCAGGTTGCATTCATGACGCAGCGTGCAGCAATGTCAGCAGTACTGCAAACCAGTGAGACCAGGATTGTACTTTTCCTCCATGGTTCGGCACCACGAAGTGGGTCGTCATTTTCTTTAGTCTCATTATTCTCATGTTTTGTAGATATGTACATGTGGGTGAACTCTGTCATAAAGATTCTCAGTTTTTAGTTTGCTTGCAGCTATTTGGGAATAGTTGGTCATAGGGTTTCTTTTCCTCGTGTATGAAGTCCACATCGACAGCATATTCCATCTCTAGCGGCATACCCAGTATGGACGTTTGGGGTGGGGTGGTGGTGTGTGTGTGGGGGTGAGGAGTTGGGGTTTGGGGTTGTCGGTCTTGCGGAATTTCCTACACGGATTTCAACAAGGTAACAAGTGAAAAGCACAGAGGATAGACCATCTCCATGTGGGGAACTGATGGACGTCTCAAACTCTACGGACTTCACTGACTTGACTCGTAATTTCAGCTTGGTGTCTGCAAGTAGTAGTCTCTCTAGTTGTAGCGCATTCGCATTGCAACTGGCCTGTCGTAGTACACATAGGATCTTTGAACGTTTAATTGATTCGAAGGCTCGTGCGATGCCAATGCCCAGCTGTGAAAATCCCAGTGTTTGGACATAACTACTGACACAAGCATGCGTTGAGCCCATACAATGTCTGCGCAGCTGCGCCCACGTTAAAGTCATCGATCTTGTCTCTGAAGCGGCACATTGGATAAGAGTTTCTGTATGCTGTTTAGGAGCACAATGGGCCACAGGTTGGCTGGGGACGCAGTGGCTTCATCGGCTTGGGTAGCGCGATAAGGGTGCCTTGGCATACAGCATCGATGGGAAGGTGGTGCATAAAAGCAGAATTGATTAGGTGTGTGATCAATTTTGAGATAATTTTGCTTACATATTGAATAGTTCATTGCTCATGCCATCAGGTCCAGATGTACATTTATTTTTCAGGGCTTTAAGTGCCTTCTCAACTTCTGCTGTTTTAATTGGTGTTAGTAATGGTCTGGAGTCTCCTGGGACCGGGTGCAAGGTGTTATCATCGTGGTCAGTGAATTGTTCCTTGAACCATTCTCGAATTGCCTCGGCTTTGCCCTGGTCAGTTCAGATAAAGTATACTTCAGAGTTGTGTACAGTGATTGGTCGTGTGTCGTCAGTAAATCTCAGCACTTGGGCTGGTCGAAATATTTTGTGGCAGTGATTTCATCTGCTAGGGAGTCTCCTTATTGAATAGCAAGATCCTTTAAGCATTCACTAATGTTGTGCAGAATGTTATTGCGCTCCTGGCATAGTTTGGTGCAGTCTTCACTTTGGCCATTTCGATAGATGCGCAGCCGTAGCACTTTCTGCTCGGCCAATAGTTGTACTACTACTGTGTCATCAGTATACCTAGTTCCGTTTTTTAGAACTCCTATGGTGCTGGTAGTTTTTTGATTGGAGCTGACCTAGATGTTAGCTATCTGCTCCCCGAGGACCTTTTTGTATGACATTTAAGTGTCATCCATTAATTGTAAAAAAAAAAGCAAAGGTATAATAATGTTCTGGTCAAGCAAGGTCTATATATACTTTCGACCCTGGACCCACCGACTGTCTAGGGTTCCCTGGACCCTTAATACAGACCAGACTTGCACTTCGCCGACTTTCATTAAAATCTGTAGCCGATAAAAGCTGGTTCTCGTGGATATCACGCGTTCTATGGATTATGATCTTTTGCCTGCGTATAAACTTCTAGCAGCACCTCCTATCAAAGAAAACTGGAAAACTGTGTTAATCGTACCATCACTTTGTTTTGGTCTGAACATCTGCGATGTCAAACCAAAGATCTTACCTCATTGTGTTATTTGTCCGGAGGAGAATTTGACCTATTGTCTGTATCTCCTGCCTGGTCGTCTCTATAGATGTATACACATGAGACAAAGAAAGCCACATATAAGGCTGGGATTCTAATAGTTACTCTGAGTCTCCAGCCATCCTACGGTAACCCCAATCAGCACATGCGTGAATAAATTTGCATCTTGTGTAAGTAGGTGGCTGAAGCTAGAACACATTTCCTACTTTACTGCCATGTGCTTTCTGATCTTGGCATAACTGATCCTAGTTCGGACCAACTAGTTTCACTTCTACTTGACCCGCTTTTCCTTATTCGTCCATTTAATCCACTCGTTAATGAGATTGGACATTTAACCAGAGACTGAATATACTATGCATATTGTTTGAGACTGTGACTGCTGAAGATTCGTGGTCCACTGTCTATATAGACTTCAACACATAGTCGCCTGTTCAACATTCTGTAGCGCGGACTGACCGGATGGTTACTGACTGTCCCAGCAAGGCTGGGTATGGAACAGCCACTCCGGATTCGCTCCAAGCACGCCCCCCCCCCCTGGGTAGGATAGTACGCGTACATAAGCTCTATGGGAGAGGTTTCTCGTCAAAATCGGCTACGTCTGATAAAACGTGTGGTGTGCATGAGCGCGCGTCTGAGCTTCCCTGACAACATGTCATGGAATTGGAAGCGAGTGCATGCCTATAGTGTACCGAGTAGGTACTCGTAAATGTTTATTATTCATCCGTTCTCGTTGTTCCTGGTACCGATTAGGACCAGAATTAAAAGAGCTTTCTAGAACTGTAAACCATTTTAAAATCGGCCCAAAAATGGTGAGTTATCCTCGAAGCTCCCCGCTAAATTATACTTAGAATATTGCTATGACGTCGTAATCGCGTGTATATATTAAACTAAATACGGAGTGATTTGTACACGTGGTCGATACGTCACTGGTATACCAGCACGTTGATTGGCTGGCGCTCGGCCGCTGATTGGTTGAGGCGCCCAGCTCCGACGTCGCAGCGAGTATAAAAGGGGTGAAAAATCGAGAATCAGGAGCATCACCAGGGTGGAAGCCGGCCCGCGCTGGACCTCTGCACCATCAGGAGGACGGATGTAACCTGCTGACCTACCAGTGATTCTCACTTCTACCAGTGTCTTACGGAACCCAGCACATCCGCGGTGGTAGGACGTCCCCGGCTTTCACCAGTTTTTGTATACTCCCGGATCGCCATCCGGGAGTAATAAACTAATTTAAAGTTATACCTTCCGCATACGTGCTTTCCTAACGCAACTTTTGCAGGAAGGGTCGTGCGGGCCCGGAATGTAATCCTACATGATGTAGAGCTACAGTGATTCTTGGTGGAGGACTGGCCGGATCTGCCAACCATGTTGAAAAGTGAACACTAACCTCTGCACTGCATGTCGTGTGTGTTTAATTAACTTTTGGTCACAATTTGGTGGAACTTTGCTGGGTGCGCCGCAAGAGCTATGCGATGCATCCCACACCATGTGCCAGTTTATGTAACCGCTTAAACTTAATAAGCCCTCCTTACTTATGGGCGAACCTTCAACTTTACTACTTCCATCGCCGGACGGAGAACTTTCTCACTTCCGCATAAATTGTGATTTAGTTATAGAGACTATCTAATAGATGTTACTTCACTGCTCTGTTTCACTGTCCTGAGCTTGTACCGTATCTACCCTGGAGTCATTGTGGGGAGACCTTCCTGCAGAAATCGGCTGCGGAGATCTGCATGCGGAAACTCGTCCAGCCTCAGAGAACGTGTCGCCTCGTGCTACGAATATGTTGGCACCTCAATTTCAGTAACACATAGTAGCCTGTTCCGTGCAAGTGACTATTAGGTACTCAACTAGCCATACATAGTATATTTAATTATTATTCATTTCCATATATGGTACTGATGACCAATAGGTACCTTTCCCGGTCCTAAGACCGCAAGTTATAATTTCTTTATTACTGTTCATATTATCCTTATTTACTGTAGGTGCTTCAACTAACCGCACCATTAAGGTCTATCAACCTGATACTTACTACCACATTAATTATTATATAAATTGTCATTGTTCATTGCATTGGTTAGTTATATATATATGGCAGGTAGCCATTCTGTTGATATGTTTTGTTTAATTGTAGAAAACTTAGACCGCAGTACGCTAGGAGATACTAAACAGCAACATTATATCTGCATCACTCTTTTCCGCGATCATCAATTTTACACTGAGGTCGCTGTCCGTGCTCTACTTATTTGAGCCCGGCATGCTGCCAACTAAACCTTACTATTCAGCTCGATAGGATAGGTTAAAGTGATTAGGGACAATCTCTTCGCTAGGAGACATATAATGTACGCCTCTTTTCCGGTTGATCTCTTCGCTAGGAGACATATAGTGTACGCCTCTTTTCCGGTTGTTGCGGTAATGTAGCCCCGCACTCTGGCAAGGTTTGTAAAATTGGCCAAATACCTATAGGGCCTCATATATAAAGTTATTGTCTCTTTCCACGATCCACCAGCCGCATGTCTCCTAATTGTTTGGACATCCCATCAGCACATTGATCGGATCCAACCCTGCGAAACTATCGGGGGGTTCCGAGCGGTGATGGTCAAAGTGCTGATTTACATACATCTTTCCTGTGTCTTCGGATACTTGTTAGCTAGATAACCCCACCAATGAAGGAAAGCACTGCGAAAACATATAGTTATAAATGTGAGTTTGATAGTTTATTTACTGGCCCGCAGCGCATACTGGGCACATTGGAACTTAATCCTAACGACAGGTCAAAAGTTAGATCCGTAGGATTCGGTGACAGATGAGATGCGCATCTCCATCCAACTCGGATCTTGGAATCCACCACGCCCTTACGGGAAGGACGCTCGTGATGGATATTCACTTCTCTTAACCCCACCTTAATGATATGTCAGTGATCAAACTTGCTTATGTGAAATGTAGCCATTGTCCCAGTGATGTTTTATGTGGTTGCGGAGCAATGTAGCCGGATTTTCATCAAATTTGGATGCGTTGCAATTTAACATGTACACATACTGTCCATGGCGGTAGATGCTCTTTCAAAGTGACCTACAGGAAGCTAAGCATCTGCGCCCATTGGACTCTCTGTATCTAATGATAGGTAGAAATCCCTGCCATTTGCGGCCAAATCTAGTTTTCATCTCTAACAACTAATTGGGAAGTTAGACTGTACAGAAGGCCCTCATAAATAAAGCGGCATCTAACAATACAGCATCTTGGAACAACATAAAATGGTGACTTGGGAATTCTTCAGAAATCCCTCGTTCCGTCTTCACGTAAACCAGTACGCATCACGCTAATTATGGTTTCACTAGGATCTTCACTTAGCATTTTTCTGTTGAACAAAAGAGTGGCCCTTTTTGCCAACTCTTTTCCTCCGCTTCGGTGTCGAAGGCATTTTCCTGTGACCGAGGCCTGCGTGGGGCACTTGCCTCTCACAACAGCTAGAATTCCTGCGACAGAGGCCCACGCGAGGCTCCTTCCTTTCGCACCATCATGAAACATTTGGTGACGGAGGCCCACGCGAGGCACTTTCCTCTCGCAGCATCAGTATTCTCGCTGTGTGTGCTAGGGGTATATTAATTTATATTAAGTTACTCAGTGATCTCGCGTTACGGATGCTTCTCTTACGGGGATACCACTGCGGATTCAAGGATCTGTGTGGTACCTCCGGCGACACCACGTGCAAAGAACACCAGCTAGCTCTATATTGTGTATTATCGTATGTTCACTTACTGTCAAACGAGTGTCTTGTTTGTATACTACTTATTTATATTTCTAGGTGTTATTCTAAATTGTTCCATTCTCTAAATTAGTATGAATAGATACTCTGGTGACACAAATAGTTTGGACGACACCATGTGTTTCAATCTCTGCGGCAATGGTCGCACGGCCCCACTGGAACATCAGTGTTCCACCGGCTCTAGAAGTCGGTTTTTGTACACCACGGAGAGATGTCATATGGGATCCGCAACCGCGAAATCCGCAGATAGCCAGCCATCCTGGTCATCATGCACTTGCGGTGCGATGGGAATATATCTATCGGTGGACTAGCACGTACTCTGCGAGCTATAGTGCACTTTGAAGAGACGGAACCTACATTATCAAGAAGAAGAAGAAGAAAAAGAAGAAGAAGAAGATACCCAATAGACATAGTATATATTGGCTAGACCTCTCATGACCCTCTCAAAAGCGACATTTCAGAGTTCAGTATTTTCCCACCGATCTCGTTTATACGAGAACATCATATTAATAAGAGGGTAATATTTTTGTTGCAAAATTCATTTCCTAGTCGAATACATTGTCACATTAATACTTCCAACCGAATTTTATTTGCGATAAAAATATATAAATTCATCTCATGAGTGTCTGTTTCTTACACGGAGGATAAATATAGACTATATCTATCCTCCATGAACTGTATGATACTGTATGTTGTTTCTGGGTGAAAGGCTAAGCCAGTCCAGATCCTCATCTTCAATACCCATTAGCAGAACCGTTGCATTGTATCTCGAAGCAGATATCTCTCGAGGCACCTCGAAATTGTAAAGCATTTCCTGGTTCGACCATTGCCCATCCAATCGTGCTTCGAAGTCATTCACTGTCGGTGCGTTTACCACTTCCTCATGCAGATTGTTTCAAGGATCAGCGACCCAGATGTAAAAAGTATTCTGTCTGAGTCTGCTCTTTGCTGTTTGCTTAAAGATTTTAAGGTTTTTCCTCTGGTGGCACTGGACTCTAAGAGTGGTATGTATGGACACAGCTCACGATCGTACATGCATGTTAACATCATGTCTCTATCATACCGGACCATCTCTTTGGATTCATCAAAAATCTTTTCAAAATCTGAAAATACTCAGACAGGTGCACTGGCGATTTACTGAAGGCAAGTCTAAACTAAATCGCCTGACATTAAAATATGGTAGACTTCGTGGAGACATGATAGAAGTATATAAAATTTTGCATGGGCACTATGACAAACAAGTAACACAAAATTTGTGGACAATGAACCATTCAATAACCAGTGGACACACATACAAACTGAAAAAGAAGCCTTTTCACATAAATTCAGGAAATGCTATCTCACAAATAGATTAATCGATGTATGGAACTCAGTTACAGACACAATCTTAACTTCACCAACCATGAACATATTCAAGAGTAGGCTAGATAAGCATTGGACTAATCAAGACATAACATTTTACTACAAAAGCCGAAATACACTATAGCAGTCTAGCAATACTATTGGAACACAGAGGCTTGTTAGCCTGCGTTCTGTACAATCTATCGTATCTAAAAAAAAGTCATCGGCGGTCACGACAACCAGCCCCATATGTTATCATCACCATCATCATCATCATCATCATCATTATTTTACGAGGTATAAGCCATTGACTTGTAATGCCTCAGTTCTTGTGGTATTATGGCTTGCTGAGTCGAATTCAAGGGTTTTTTATATTTAGTTTCTTGTTGAATGATTTGACTGTTGTTGATTAATTAAGTCTCCTCAAACCCGTTAGCTTTAAGAGTTTAACCCTTACCACTCCGATGTCATTATTCTATCTTTTACTGTGTAAATAACAAAGAAACTGTTGTACATTTCTCAACAGTTTGGTTGTTGATGGTGATGTCTATGACAACAACGTCCTCTAACAAATTTGCCGAAAAATGAACACCAGATCATCTTTTAATTTAATATGAAAATTTTAAATTCCAGCATCTGAATGGCAAGGGTTAACACTAATTTGTGGAAATGCTGTGGTGCAGATGCGTGTTCCCTGCGACAGCTGCGGTGTGCCACCTACACGCATGGTTACACCCTGCTGCACCTGACATTTTGGTTACATGTTGACTTGTGGAGGCCGTAGTTGGACTTATTGCTGTTGTCTTCATATTCTGTGTTTGTCGCTATCAGGATCTCCTTCTCTACGCCAGTGTCTCTTCATGCTACCACAAAACGTGAACGTGGAAAGCAGAGACCTATCTACCGATAATTGGAATCGCTACGGAGCATGTTTTGTTGATGCACAGGCTACTCCAAGATCAGTTCATTGTATTTGAAGAGTTGCAGTATAGCTGTGATGGGTTGGTATACGTATGTCTGTTCAGTCGAATTAAAATGTTCTTTCTTTGAAGTGTTGTTTAGTTTGCTCTTGAATAATTCAACTGGTGTTGCTTTGACTATTATAGCTGGCAGTGAATTCCGCTGTGGTACCACTCTATTAGCAAAAAAGTACTTGCGAATATCTTTGTTGCTGCTTTTATGTTGAGCTTGAAACTATGACCTCTGTTCTGTGTAATATTTGATGGTTCGAAAAAGTAGTCTGCATCAATATTATATAGATCCCTGATGAGCTTGAAGATTTCAATTCAGTGACATTAGATTTAGGGTGTCAAGTCCATCTGTATAGCTAGACTCCTTGACTTGCGAGATGAGTTTTGTTGCTTGGCGTTGAACTCTTTCTAATAGCTGTGATTGCCTTTTCAATCTTGGTGACCATGCCGAGTTGCAGTATTCGAGAACAGGTCTCACTAGAGACTTGTACAAGAGTGCTAAAGTAGATTGGTTAATGTTGGTAAATGTTCTCTTGATTAGTCATATTGTGCTGTATGCCTTGGATACGATATTCCATATATGTATATCAAATGAAAGGTTTCTGCCAATATGCACTCCCAAGTCCTTTTCTACTTCTGACGTTCATACAGGATGCATATCGGGCATATCTGTCATATAGTATTTGGTTTTAGGGTTATTTCTGCCGAAATGTATGACAGGTACATTTTATCTGCGTTGAAAAATAGTTGCCATACCTGCGACCACTTACATACTTTGTCTATGTTGTCCCGAATCTTACTGGTAGCTGGGTTGCAATATTGGTAGTTGGGTTGCAATATGTTATGCTATGTTCGTATAATCCTCCTCTTGATAGCAGCACCCACCGTAGTGGTAATAGTTAAAATCAGATAATAACCAAAGGGGAGGAAAATTAAACAATAGCAAGTGATAAACAATGGAAAATAAAATAAATAAATATTATACAGAATAAAACACCACCACTCCCCCACCCCAGCCCCACCCGCCCATCCCCCACACCCCTTGAAGGGCTAATATTAACGCAGACAGAAATAGAAAGTGTGAAAAAATTCTATAGATACTATCTGAAAGTCATACAGCATCTACCAACTGGAACTGCCAACTCAGCTGTATACATATTATTGGGAGTCCTACCATTTGAAGGTGAAGTCCACAAAAGAATGCTGACTTTCTTTGTACAAATGCTGAGGAGAGAAGGATCTCTGGGGCGAGATATTTTGGAACGACAACTTTCTATCAAGCTGCCATCATCAAACAGCTGGAGAGTAAACATTTCCTTTCAGCAATATAAATTACCATCTGCATATACAATGTTGGAAAACCCACCAGACAAATTGGCATGGAAGAAAACAATCCCATCACATATTAATACCTGCGGGGGGACCAAACTTAAGGAGGAGGCTGCGGAGAAAACCACTCTGAAATACCTAAACACAGACAATTCTAAAATCGGTACAGCACATATGACGTGGAGTAGCTGTGGAACAGATAAAACTACAGTCTACAAAGCAACCATCAAAGCCAAACCACTCGTGCAGAGATACCATCTATTTGGTAGTTTAGCTAGAAAGAGAAAGGCAATAACCAAATGTCCATTGTGTAGCAATAAAATGGAAGATCTTCAGCACTTCCCCCTGGACTGTCCAGAGCTAGGCCACGTTAGAAGACATCAATGCCAAAGATCAGAACATTGATGCAGCAACAGAATATCGCGATCACAGACGAATGCTGTATACAAATGTTTTCAGATCTAGATTCATTTTTCTCTACCCGCAATGGCAATTCAAACAGGCCCTAGTTACCACATATGATATAAATTTCAAAACTTTTTTTCTATTTTCCGGTAGGCAAAACACTTATTTTCATTTTCAATAGCACATTTACCAATTTTCAAACGAAAAACTGAAAGATTTTAACTCTTTTAATGTTTTGGCTGAAGTTTACTGCTACCCGAAAAGCGGAATATAACCTAATCTGGATTTACAACTATAAATTAAGTAGTAGTGACGGAATTAAAATGATACCACCTCCCTCAACTGGCCGCCGTTCGGCGATCCGTGGCCCCCACCGCCCTCTCAATCCGTGGGGCATAGGTTGTTGAGACATGTGGTTGGTGTATGCCTCTAGATTGAGGCCCCAGAGTTGTTGAGACAGGTGGTTGGTGGAGGCTCCAGGGATTGAGAGGGCAGTGGGGGCCACCATGGATCGCCGAACGGCGGCCAGTTGAGGAAGGTAGTATCATTCCGACACTACTACTACCAGAGTCTGAACGCCCATTTAGAGACAAGCCTCCACAGTGATATACACCACTGATCGACTTGTGATCAGCCACACCAGAATGGCTGGTCTCTCTCTCTCTCTCTCTCTCTCTCTCTATTCTGTATATGCTCAGACAAACACGTAGTCTCTGCCAGAGTCGCATCGGCATGATGGGACCACCCATAGTGGCTTCCATCTACCTTGACAACGCTCACCTGCAAGGATGCTAAAGTGATTAGCATTTGAACCACGGCAGACTCTGGCATGTTCACATGTTACGCAAAGAATCTGGTGCTGAGCAGGCATCTCCAACAGACAACCATGTCCTACCTTCTCCACCCCATAGAAGTGGCAGACAGACTCGATCTCTTCACATGGGTGAAAGCGGTCGTTAATGTTTCTCTGCAGGGGGTCGACCCAAGGATTGTACTGGGGGTCATCCCGGAAGTGGGCCCACTTGGCATCCAATATCATGGCAGTCTCAGCGCCCTGTGCCACTGCTGTAGACGCCAGCACGAGCAGTATGATGCGAATCATGGCTATATACAAAGAGTTAAACTGAACAGAATGAACCCCTCGAGAAATATCTGTGCCAGATCGAGCCCTGTTCCATCCGGATCGATAGTGATCTTCATCCCCTCAGGGGCAGGGGCTAGCTGCTTCACTCTGCCACCGGCTAGGAAATGTAGCTCTAGGACTCTCTAGGACTCCATGAGTCGTTTGCACGCTAGTGAGTCCGCCTCGCTGAAGCAGTTTAACAGCACCCTTGGCTTTGGAGACATGTGACACACCATCTACCCATAGGATGCCCTCCTGGAGGTTAACAGCGTCTTCTGGTCCATCGAATGGACGATGCAGCAGGAGCTTTCCACCTTAACCCCGATCCGGTGACCCACCCTCATCATGGAGACACCTTCACCTATGTAGGTGAGGAAGGATTATCCCCGATTGTAGAGCTTTCGAACTGTCCCATCCTTTTTCACAACAGTGGAGAGGGGAGTAACCTCTATGTCAATGACTGCGGGAGGCCTATATAGGGGCAACCATGTTTGCCAGTCACCCCCAGGTCCAGCGCGGTACCACACATCATTCTTCTCAAATATGAACTGCAGGTTTTTTGCCAGGGTCAATAGCAGACCATCATGGGTCATCGATGGGGCACCGCTCGGATAGGGTTTGACCAGATGAAAGCTGAGGTCGTTATTTAGGATGTTGATGTCTGTCACCTCTGTATCCGAGAGCTCAATCAACGGCTCAAGGATGTACTTTCTCTTCGGGAAATCGTACCGAAACACGATCTTGTGGCCATCTATCATGTGACCCAGGCGCTCCTTCGACACATCCTTGAGGCCTGTGAGCAGCTCCACCCCATCACCACCAATGGGGTGGAGGGAGAATGCCTTTGCGTTTCCTTTGTACTGTAGGGCGAATGACTTGCCATCACTCTCTTCTACCTTGGCAGCATCAACTGCGTACACATCTGCCAGGTCAGCAAGACCAGTCGAGTGAGAAAATATGGGTTCCATAGCACTCTCTATAGGAGGGGTTTAAACAGGAGATATAACCATGCTGATTGTCCGACTGCTGCTCTCCGGTGGTGAGAACATAATCTCACCCTCTCTAGAGGGGAGACAGGTGGTACAATACCGTGTAGAATGGGTCCTCTTCGAGGTGCCCCAGTGGGGCACAACATACATACACGCTGATGTGCTACATCAACCTCCGTGCAGTGCACACAGCAGCTCACTGATAGAAGTCTCCCAGGTGCCAACAGCAACCTATAGAAAGCTATCAGTCCTAGCATGTTCACACCTGTAAATCACCTGTTTGACAGCCCCTCCACTAACATATATGCCAGCATGGATGGGATATCGGATGCCCATTTAGAGTTTACACTCTTATTACTCATTGACCTGACCTGATATCACACCAGGAATATCTGATATTTGCCGAGATGATGAAAAGCCAGGTACAGGGGTACCCCTTCATGACCCCTGCACAGATAAAGGCCATAAACGAACAGATGCTCGCACTGCACCAAGAAGGAGGGTGACTACAGCGGGAGAGCTGGTATCAACAGAACGCTAGCATTGCAAGGAGGTGAAGGAACAGTGAAGGTTCCTGATACTGGCAGGCCCTCCTGGAGGAGAGTAAGTGGGACGCAGGAGTCTTGACAGACGACGATGAGCCAGATGTCTACGACGATGTCACAGACGAGGATGAGCCAGATGTTATACAGTGGGAAGAGGGGATGGCACAGAAGTGTAAGACCAAGAAAGCCATCCAGCGGCGGTCCTACTATCTAGGTCATAAGGTGAAGTTCCAGATGTCATGTCTCAGAAGCTACTGGCACCCGACATAGTGCTGGATGACCAGTGTCTAAGAGACGTCTGTCTCGACACCAGCAAGCTGGCACAGTTCGCCAAGCTCTCCAAAATGAACCCTTCTATTACTCATGAGCAGATTCTGCAGGTGATGCCATTTAAGCCTCCAGATATACTATTGAAAAATCAGAGTGGCGGAAGCAACCAGAACCATACCCCTCCCTGATGGCTGACGAGGGCGGTACCATCCACGGCTGGTGACTCCAGCAGATAGATACCAACAGGCAGAATCTCGTCCATGAGGCAGAAAAGTACAGCAGAATGTGCAGGCGGTATAAGACAGCCTACAATGTCCTCGCGCGTACAACCACTGCTGCGGGTGTGATTGGAGCCAGTGCTGGTGTGGCAGCTGTGGCCACTCTCGCTACAGGGGTGGGTGCCATCGTCGCCATCCCGCTGAGTGGCATGACACTAGCCGCCACTGTCTTGGCCATGGGCTTGGGGTGGGGCAGCGGCAGATCACGAGGAGGCTGGAGAAGCATGCTAAATACGTGACACTGGCACAGAGTATGCTATGTACTATCGAGGATTCTGTCAGCAAAGCTCTCGAGGATGGCCAGGTCACCTACCTCAGCAACATCACCAGGCGCATCCGGCACACAAAGATAACTGTCTTCATCCTCTTTCAGAAGTACACCCGCGAGATCTCACCAGACATCCGCCACAATGCCTGGTTGCTATACTTCAGCTCCAAGTGTGGACGTGCCCTGCTCGAGACCATATACGACAGTCTAACCCTCAAGGAGACCAAAGGGGACTTTATCGCAGGTGTACAGAGGGCAGCTGATCTATACCACTTCATCTTCAGCAACAAGGAGACACGTGAGCTGTCACACTTCAAGCCATCTCTGGAAAAGGCGCAGACATTCACCTATAAGCTGAATCCAGCCAGGAAACTAGCCTGCTCTACGTGTCATCGCTGACAGCCTGTCGCAGCTTCCGCAACTTGTTTTTCATTCATCAGAAGGCTGAGGAACTTCGTCTGCGGTCTCCGCTACTTCGTCAGATGCTTGAGGACATTCATTAGAAGCTTGAGGAACATCGTCAGTTTTGTCAGAAGCCTGTAGCTTAAGATTAAACTGTCACTGAAACTCTACCCAATGAAGGTCCTTGTCTGGGTCTCTCTTCATCTGGTATTTCTCACGGAAACCCCACTTTCCCCATGAGCTCCTAGCATCTGACTTGTTAGGGGAGTTGATGAGGTAGTCCTGGTAGTTATTAACTGGGAATATCAGAAATGCTTCCAGATCACTGGCTAATCTCCTGCGCCCTTTTTCGTTGAAGATGTGCTCAACAGCCTCCTTGCAGCCAACAGTGACCCCCTCCTGAGTACCTTCTGCTACAGCGTCACTGACTGCGTCCCTGAGGTAGTTATTTGCTTCAGACTGGATTCTATCCAGCATCTTTCGCTCTTCCTGGCTATGGAGTCTAAATACGGCAGTCCACTTCCCGACCATTAGTAGATCTTTGGGGTCGACCCTCGCCCTTTGGAGAGCTAGAATAACAGGGCTGTTGGTTTGGGCCACAGGTAGGTTGGGTAGTACCTTGCCCTGGGTGCTGTCAAACTTCCGGTAGAGTATCCAAGTCAGTAGTTCTTTTGTACTACGAGCTGGCACTCCTTCCTCTACGGTGGCCAGTATCTCCGCATCAGACGGAGGTGTGACCTTGGCTCGCTCGTGGATAATGTTGATGTCACGAAGCAGTCCTCAGACCCTGTCACAGTGGGATAGTGCACGCCGTGGCTGTGACTGTTGTGCCTTCTTGTCCTGCTGCCTATAGACAATCTGCTGGGGAACTTTACCAAACATGGCAGCCGTTTAAAACCTCTATATACCCAGACCTTAAATATGCTGCAGTATGTGCAACATCCAGATGGGGGCCATTGAATCCGTGACATGGGACCGCACTGATCCTCGGAAGGACTGTCTGATGGTCATTCGACCCAGTATACACGATGAGAACCCATTGTCCATTGCTGGGAAGTACAGTGACTTTGCAATCTTGGCACAGATCCACGAGATCAAGAGCATGACACTCGAGTTCAAGCTTCAGAGCACAATAGAACAGACGGTAGAGCTCCCGCAGGTTCTGAACAGGTGGGAGATCGTGAAGAGCAACAGCTCCGTGGACACCACCTATGTGAACGATGAGTACCGAGTCCTAGCTGGCTCATGGCCCAACCTTCTATGCAAAGGGAAAGGGGTACTACGCTGTGGGGTGTAATGAGGGGCTCACGGAATTCGAACTACGGGCAGGTGTCGAGAAGCCCATGGCAGTTCCACTCTTAACCCTCCTCGAGAACACACACGTGAATCCGGCTGCCATGCAGGATAGGCTGTTCCTCCGGGTGTACACTGAGCAGCTCGTAGATGCGACGATGAATGCTCCAAGACTTCATGTCTGGCATGACGAGAATGACCAGGAGCTGAAGCAAACGGGTTCCAAACAGCGGATCGTGCATGTGGAGCGAGAACACCAGCAGGTCCTAACCTCAGGTAACCAACGGGTAGAGCTGATATTGCATCGTGGTGCATCGGACTGTGTCGCTGTTGCTGTCCTGGTTCAGAAGGGAGGAGGCATCCAGCAAGTGGATAAGCTAGACGACTTCAAGCTTGTGGTTGCTGGGACCAGTGTTCTTGGTGAGGTACGCGAGCTGGCTGATTGTCAACTCTACAGACAGAAAACTAAGTCATATGCACTTCTGCGACTAACCAGTGGAAGCGACGTCCTCGGGGCAGGGACATCCCACCTAATCAGGGCAACTGGCTCCGCTTCAACATCGGAAGCCTCATAGCTGGGACTCGCTCATTAGGTGTGATGGTACTTTACTTTGGCTATGCTAAGGTATGCATGTCGAACACATCAGGTATTCAGCTTGAGCATGCGTAGAGCACAACTCCTGTCGTCACAGTTGCAGCTGCCACCACTTCTATAAGCTCTGCTGTCTTCTGACCTGTCGATGCTTCATAGTCGAGTGTTGGCTCAGATATCTTTACAGTCTCGTAGTACTCATCGAGACTCTCATCTGCCTCTTTGATGCTCTGGTTGGCCTGAGCTCGGAGTTGTCGTCGGCGTGCCTCCCTCTGGTGCATATACTCGAGTGCTTTGCTGTACTCAAACTTCTCCTTAGACAGCTTCTCCATCGCCTGGTTATGATGCTCACGCTCGACCTCTGCCACCTTCTTGTCGGCGAAGCTGAGTCCAAAGTTCGCCAAGGCAAACATGCCCGCATTCAAGATTGCGGATGCCATGCTATAGACTACAGTTTAAAGCTACTACATAGCTGAACCAGAGGCTGATCCAGTCGAGGATATAGATGATGAGGACTATGAGGAGGACTATGATGAGGAGGATTATGATGCAGACTACGATGTCAGTGGTGAGTATGATGATGTAGAGCCTGAATCCCGCAAGCTAGTACACAGAACGAAAGGAATCTATCGCACTTACGTAAAAGGTTCTATCGGCCTGCTGGCAGCAGTTGGGGCTCTGATCGCTCTCTTCACAATGAAGGCTGGTGAGATGGTCCGCAAGATCGCTAATAATTCTCTCCATGGTGTGGAGAAGATTTCTGAAGCCATACCAGCCATCGCCTCAGGAGTAGGTACGTTCTTCGGAGTCGCAGGCCCTTGGCCACCGTACGCTGGCCGCCGAACATTTAAGCCATACTATATAAGGATGGCATCTCTGTACGACCTGGTCAAGTCCCTTAACTTCCGAGGGTTGGTCGATAAACTACTGTTCAGTGAGGATCCAGCAGAGATTAGACGCCAGTGTACGGTGCTTGAGGAGGTCTTCAGTGATGGTCGAATGAATGACAGCCGTCTGTTCGTCTGTTTAGAGTTCGCCCAGGCCATGCGTGACAGGATGGGAGTGGACGTCAGTGATGAAATCCGGGAGTTTATCAACCGTCTTTCTTGAGGAACTCTACTATCAGCCTGGTGGATATTACCGTGAGCCTGCTCAACTACTCGAGGCTGCATGTCACAAGGGCCACAACTTCACATTGGAGACAGTTAGCCAGTGGCTCAGCCACCAGGCGATGTGGCAGATATACAGACCTCGTCCACAGCACATCAGGCATGCCCATTTCGAGGAAACTGTACCGAACAGAGTTCACTAGGCAGATGTTCTATTCCTTCCACATGACTCGGCACCTAGGGTGCTAACATGATACTCGATGGGCTCGGAATGGACACCATCTGGCAGCACATGGCGCTTATCATAGTAAGCGGAGAGTCCAAGTTTTTCCTGCTCATACATCACCATACCCTGGTTGCGCATGCGTAGGCCTTGGTTTTCAGCTCTGTCCACCCCGCATTGTAGGGCGCTGTAGAACCTCTGCCAAGAGACCTCATTCTGCTGCTTTGATATTCCCTTAGCCGAGCACTTACTTGCAGCTGCGCTCTCCACGTAGTAGCATTTGGAGCAGTGAGCGATACCATGAGAGCCTTCGAACTCGAGCTTGAACAGTCCCGGAGTCCGTCCAGACCATTTGTCCCAAGCTAGCCAGTCACGCTTATGAGCCTGGTACTCTGCTCGCATCTCAGGGCGAATGATGTCGTCGAGGTTGGAGCCTGCTATAGTGATATATGCGGAGTCAGTGTCCATCTGTAGGTACTCAAAGCTGTTATGAGCTACGTAGCGATCGAGGAAGTCGTAATAGAAATCCAGCATTCGCAGCTTCGCGAGCTCATAAACGGCTATCCCGACCTGGAAGGGCCTTCGAATTGTGATTCTCGGCTTGTGACTCTGGAGCTCGTATGACTCACCGATCTCCTCGAGATCTTCGAACCATGCACTATGCAGGGCCTTGTCTACCACGCGTTCATCCTTCGTGAAGCTGGTGTTGCTCTGACGCTCTAGGGCCTAGATGAGCTTCCCGTAGGCACTGTTGCCGAGGAGTTTGATGAGATCTGCCAAGAGCGCTGTGTTCTTATCTACATCTCCCGAGCGGTGGCCCTCCGTAACATTCTCCATGAACCACTCGAATGGGCGCTTGGCCTCATAGTCTATGGTGCGGTATACAGCAGTGATCTCCAGGCCATGGGTTATATACGACTTGAGTGTCAGGGCATACAGCAGCTGCTTCTTGCCAGAGAGGGCACTGACCAGCTTCTGGGTGATGGGACGCTTCCTCCGTGTTCGCCCTAGATATGCCAGCATCTCAGAAGAGATTGCCTCTACCGGGATCTCGTGGTTATAGAAGAGAGGAGGCATTTCCTCAAACTTTGCCCACAGAGCCTTGGGGACCTCTATATCCACCTCAGCAAACCCAAACCAGCTGTCTGCTAGGAGAGCCTCCTTAAAGCTAGCTACACCACTAGCACCGGACCAATGGCGCACTGTCTCCTTACCACATGGCATCTCTTTGGCCATCGTTGATAGGTACAGAGCATTTGCGTCATAGCCGAGTAGACGTTGGCAGACACACTCACTCTGGCGGATTCGAGTCACACCGGCCCCATGGTATCTGGTGAACACGATGCTGGGACCTCCAACAACAGCACCCTTCAGCATCTCGTAGGCTTCCTTGCCCGGTGAATAGAGGCTAACATGCGGCATGTGCTGAGTGATTCCACGTAGGAGGTACTGCAGTGACACACCTGGGAGAGACACCACGTCTTTGAGGATGTCTATTTCTCGTTATGTGTAGAACTCCCGCATCCACTCTAGGGTTTCGATGAATGGACTGACGTCCACGTTGTTGTAGTATCGCAGCTTGTCGGCGAATGTCCGCATTCCATGCTCGCTGAATGTCTGGCTACACTGTTCCCACTCTGATCGCCTCAAGAGGTAGCCACCCTTGAGCTTAGATGTCCATGCTGAGTAGTCAGGAAGCCCTGGATAGTTGAGCTTCTCACATTGTGTCAAACGATTCATACGGGAACCAGCTCTTCTGCTGTGTACACCCATAAGCTTTGACCCATACCTCGTACGAGACTCCTGGGCTGAGGTAGTTCAGCACATCGAGAAACCGTAGCTCAGGTGTTATGAGGAACATGGTCTGACTAGCCTTCTTGCCGCCTTTCACTGTACCTGTACTGTCAGTCAGCTCATCGACAAAGTACTTCTTGATGAGGTTCAGGTCATACCGCCCAGAGTTGTACCCCAGTACAGGCACTTGTTCACACCACTCGTTGATCAGTCACTGCTGTTGCTTTGGGAGCTTGTCCAGGTCTGTCGGTATGTACTGTGCCCTAACCCATGTCCGGATTAGATATGCTCGCCGTTGGATCACCATCATGAACTCTCTGATCAGTTCTTTGGGGTCAGGATTGCAGAGGTGAGTGGGCTCACTCGTGGCGCCATCTAAGGAGCAGCCAACTGACACAGAGATAGGTATGTGAGTACTCTCGATCGTGAGAGTCTCCGTAGGATGAGTCTTGATACCATCTAGGAGTGCTTCGAAGTCGCAAACTATGAAGTGTGGGTATGGGAAAGTCTGAACTCGTTTAGGGACACTTGGACAGCGTTTTATACAGCACTCCCACTGTACCACAAGCATGCATCCAGAGGCTCTCAGCTTCTCCTCTCTCAGGACTGTCTTGCGGTGTCTTTGTTCGGCATCCTCACCTCACTGGTGTTGTGGACACCCATGCCAGTGACAGCCATGGAACTGGTAACCGGTGTTGGTGGTCGGATCATAGCCATCTACGGGATCCAATGCTCGCCACCGTGCCCACACTCTACATGGTGTATGTGTATGCCTCTGTTTCCTGACTCATACTCGATCCAACGACTAGCTGCTGAACTGGATGGTTGGGGCAGATAGAAGGCTTTCTCATATACGCAGACAGTGGCGCCTCACCCTTCTCGCCAGGACACACGATTGTTGTTTTGCCGCCTGTACAGTGATCAGCGTGGTGTTGAAGATTGCATGTCTGTGTAAACCTCTGCTGACAGTGACTGCAGAATAGTGTATGTGCCAGCTTGGAGATGTTCTTGATGTAGAAGGCGTGGTGGTCCCACACCCTGATGGTCATGGTGTCATGGTAGTGACGCTTGCCTGATCAAGTGCCAGGTGCCCTCTTTGGTTGGTTCATACATGCGAATCCCGATCTTGGCAAAGAACTCTATCCTTGTCCACCTGCTCCTGCGAGGACTTGCGGACATCAGGTACTGTCTTGCCATAGAACTGTGTGGCAAGCTCTCGTGCAGGAGCTGTACTTCTATCAGCACTCGCTCCTCAGTGGACTGCTAGACATCTCCAGAGACACATGTTGTCCCTGTAGGTGTCGAGGGCAGTCATACTCTTCTTCTGTCGTAGCCAGTCTGGGAGGGGGCCTGTCCCAAGCAGAGGTTGGCGGTCGATGACAGCCTTGACCTCAACGTTAATTGATCGAACGAAAGCTCACTTGGTGTTGGATCGATCGATATTGTCTGTGTCGAGGCGGGCTTGCTCTCTAGCTGCCACCCAGTCCTGAGCTGCTCCTATTGTGTTCACCTCTCTGGAGCATTCTTGTGGAAGAGCATCACCCTACCATCTTCGATGTGACGGATGCAATAGGTATGGGTGTAGCGGAGGTAGAAGGCGTTCCGGACAGTCTGCTGTATCTTTTGCATGGTCTGGCCTGTGACGTCTCCTTCTAGACCTCTGAAGAATGTCCAGTGTACTGACCGGCGTCCTCTATCCTCTGTCTCCCTTTCACTGAGACGCTGGTCGAGTATGTGTTCACCTTTTCGCCTCATGCTCCGGGCTAGGGGTTCAGCCCTCGGCCCCCTCATCACTCGCTTAGGGATCATGCGTAGGGGAGGTAAGCGCTCCAGTGGATGGTCCACCATCCGCCTCGCTACAGTCTTGGCTCACAAGCTAGCAGTCACCTCCTCGTCCAACTCACGTATCTGCTGCGCTTTCTTGTGGGGATTCCAAGGATCATCTTTGGTAAGCACTGGAAACCTTCCCATCGTCATTGCTTGGGAGAGTCGCTTCTGCAACTCCTCGGCATGGGCCTGTCCGATAATCTGGAGCAGGTCGGCTTTCTTGACCTTAGAGTAGCCTCTAAGGCTGAATTGCTTTGCAATATTGTGAAGCTGTGCAACAGTAATCATGGTGTATATCACTGTGGATGCTTGTCTCTAAATGGGCGTTCAGATGTGTGTAGTGTTGAGCACAAGACGCTCAGGCCCATTGTGTGTAATATTGTTTGTAGATGAACGTCTACACATAGTTGAGTGTTTTGAGTGTTTACACGTAATGTATGGTTGTGCGTTCACACGTGGTATACCATTATCGATGCTGTGTCTAATTGGGTGTTAACGCATAGCAGATGGGCTAAATAAACTACTATTCCTGACTTTAGCCCAGTCGAGGGTCTGTGGTCTGCAATCATGGGTTTTATGTGACTGTGCGGGTAAAGAGTAATTGTAGACATGGAATCACGTGATCATGTAGCGCCGATCGGCTGGACGAGTACGGGCCGTCCAAGCCACGCTTGGTATGGGACGACCGCTCTGGGTGCGTTCCAAGCATGCCCCTTGGATTGGATAGGATGCGTGCATAAAGCCCTATGAGAGAGGTATGACTAAGTCTGTAAGAACGTGTAGCACGCATGCGCACGCGTCAGATCTTCCCTGGCAACATGTGTCAGTATTGTGAGAGAGTGTATGCTTATATTGTACCGAGTTGGTACTGGGGATCACTTCATTCCCATCGTTCTTGGTACCGATCAGGACCAGAATGAAGTGAGAATTTCAAAACTGTTTACCATTTTAAAATCGGACCAGAAATGGCCGAGTTATCCACAAATGCTAATAGTGAGATTTGAACCTGTGATTTTAAGTTTGCTAATAACACAAAATGAGTATCTAAACCAACGCATTAACTATCTCGACCATGTATGCATTAGCAATTATAGCTGATAAGTTATGTGTTCTCATTGCTGTATTGCTGCGCTTATCAGTCCCTCTAGATTTTGATGTCACTTCGAGATAACATATATATTATAGACTGTAATTTTGTAGTTACCAGTGTGTTATCAGTCCAATTGATCTGTTTGCTATTATTGCACAACAATTAGTATCATTATTTGTAATCAAATTATCGGTTCTCCGTTGGCTCAGTTGATAACAGCGCTGAATTCTAATAAAAAAAACATGGTACAAATCTCTCAAAAGACCTCAGCTAGATGGTACCAAGTTCGAAACGGTATGCACTAGTGTAGGGGTACAATGACAGGGTACAATGACAAAAAAATAGGAGCAACGGGGAACCACCTAAAAAAAAACCGCAGAGAGAGAGGCTGGCCAGAGAGTGCTGGCGATAATGCAGGGGTTCTCCCAAAGAGGTGAGGCGCAGGAGTTTTATAGTTTTTGTTTGGTGTTTTTGGTTTCATGACTATTACTCTGTACCCGTTACCCGAGAAGCATGACGTGATTCGGCAATCCATGGTGATCCTTCATGCGCCCACTCCATTCTTAACTCTGGAGGTAGCCGAGACAGGATAAGCAGTGTTAAAACAACACCATACTGTTCGCCATTAATTCCAAGCACTTCAAGACTCTGAAGATGCGCTTGAAGATTATCATACATTTTCCATAGAACCGACACCCTAAGGTTTTGTGGAACGTTAATTGTGAGCAATTCATGCACATGTGAGAAGATTATTTATTCTGGACAGCTGAAACGCATTTCAAGAATGTCAGTGGCTGTCTTGTAATTGGTGGCAGTCACAATGTCCGGAAAGTCACTTGTATGTACAACTGCTGTAAATTGTTCCCAGAAGGAAACCTATGTTGTAACATCACTGCTAAAGGCGGGAAGCTCCAACTTAGGAAGCTTGGCCTCCACTGATGTTGCAGAGCCAGCAGCAGATGTAACAGAGTTCTGATCTGTATCATCAGGAACAGGTGTGCGGGATGCTAAAATTACTGCAGCTTGAACACGAGTGACTCAATACTTCTCCCGAAAATCTGCAGCCTCAATAATGTTATCATCCAGTTCATTTAAGTCTATGGACTGCTCTACAAGTTCTTGGGATTGATCTAAACTATGAAGCCTCTTATCAAACTCATCGATCGAATCATTAATTTCAATGAGAGACACATCTGAAGATTTGCAAAGGCTATCCAGCTTACTACTAGCACACGTTAACCAGCCAAGTGCTGCTGCATGGGATCTGAGTGCTGCCTTATCAGTCATGTTATCCAATTGAGCTTAATTTTGATGATTACAATACTTGCAGTTTGAAAGTTCTACAAATTCCAACTTTGATGGTTCTCCTACGGTATAACAGGCGGGATCTACAAGATTTCAACGCAACAACAAGAAGAAAACTTAACTGTTCTCCTAATGTCCGATAGGTAAATCTACAAACTGTCCACGCAACAATAAGAAAACTTCGCTTCAAAGTCAAAATACATGCTACACACGCAGGGCAGCACACCGACTCCAGCGTATTTTGTTAGCTCCTTTTTCCAGGGTTCTGGCACCAAAATGTCCAGTACTGTCGCGTATTTAGACATTCACAAACCAAAATTCAACACGATTTGTGAGACAAAACATAAATACACCAGAAGTCCTTTTACGTACATTTTTTTTCTGGAACACTAGCCTAGATGGGCATACATAGAAAACATACAACCTTACCACATCTTGAACATTAATAATTACTTACTTAGCGTTACTTAGCGTTGCTTCTGGTACAGGTCCTAAAGGTCCTCTTCACCAGACTCCTCATTTCAGCTCCGTCTTTCTAGACTTCCTCCAGTTTTGATGGGTGCTTTAAAGTTATCGTATAAGACCTCCTGATATTTTCAGTATTTGTCCAATCTGTTCTTGAATGAGTTTAATGTTGGTGCGGTTACAACTGCATCAGGGAGGTCATTCCATATTGTGGCTACTCGCACTGTGAAGTGATGCTGTCTTTTCGTGGTTGTGCACCTTTCAGGATATATACACCTGTGCAAAAGTTAAGCACCACCCTATTTTTAGGCACATGCGAGGGTATATTCATGTGCTATGAAGAAAGCAATAGCATAAACATTTATGTACCCATCCATCTTAGTGCAAGAGGTAATAATGCAACTAGAGGAATGCTGATTATGATGGTGGGGAAACACTGTATGTTTTTGTTTGAACTTGAAAACGAGGCCTGAATATGGTTACGTTGACACAACTGACAACTATTGCCCTACAGTTGACACACGTGGCTAGATTGTCATTAATGGTGTCTGAAAACGAAGTTTAACATCTGTGCACGAGTTTGAGACTGTCATTATTAATACCGGGTATATCCACCTTGTGCCTGGATGACGGCCTGGACACGACGTCTCATGCTGGTCACCAACCTACTGATACGCCATTGTGGTATTCGTTGCCATTCAAGATGGAGTGCGTCTGTTAATTCCTGTAGGTTCTGCACAGGAGGATCCCTCCTTCTCACCATGTTTCCCAGAATGTCCCAGATATGCTCAATAGGGTTCATGTCAGGGCTCCTTGCTGGCCATGGTAGTGTTTCGATGGCATTCTGGCGGAGGTATTCATGCACAGCTCTAGCACGATGTGGTCGGGCGTTGTCATCCATGAATATAGGGTGGGTTCCAGGTGCATGATTTACAAAATGAGGAACCACAACTCTATCCAGTATGGAATCTTGATATCTTTGTCCATTTAGTGTTCCAGGTACAGTCAACAGATCCAGCTTACAATCAAATGAGATGCACCCCCATATCATAACGGAACCTCCACCAAATGGAACTTCTTCCATGATGTTACGTTGGTCGTACGCCGTGCGTCTTGACCTCCATACATGAGTTCGACCATCTGTGGCATGAAGCAGGAACCGACTTTCATCGGACCAGTGTACCCATCTCCAGGATCTCATGTTCCAGTGTCTTCTTTCGTTGCACCACCTCAGACGCTCCTCTTTGTGGTGTGCAGTGAGGAGAGGACGTCTGACAGGTCTCCTAGCTTTCATGCCAGCAGCATACAGTCTCCTTTTGACGGTAGACATTGACACTCTATTGCGCGTTTCCCATTGCTGGCTGAGCACTCTGCTGTTGGTGAATGGAGATCTCCTAACAAGGCGTACTAGGGCTCGATCATCACGGGCAGTAGTCTTCTTCGGTCTTCCAGATCTAGGCCTGTCCTTCACCTCGTTAGTTTGCCCATGTTTTGCAATCAAACGACTGATTACAGTATGGTTAATGTTCAGCTGTCTGCCAATCTCTCTGCATGACATACCAGTGGTATGCATGCCTATGATTTGCCATTTCACACGATCACTTAACCTTCGTCTTGCCATAGCGGTTCACAATCAAGAGCTAATTCTCTCTGTACAAATAAACCACGGTCATGAACACAAAATTCCTAATCTTGTCGCCTAAATCTGTATGTAATGTTCTACACCTCAAACTGGACTTTTACATAACTGAACACGTGTGCTGTTTCCCGCCACGCACGGACATCAAGCGGCGTGAAGTCATGCATGCATGTGCATTTCGTACATGGAATTATGTCAGCTAACGCGGGGACAAAAAGTATGGCAGCCTAGTTGTACCATCATGTTTCTACGTTCTACTGTTTTTGCTGGTGCTTAACTTTTGCACAGGTGTATATCTTCAAAGAGTTTCCTGGAATACTTTGCCTTTCTGTGACATTGCTCCACAATTTTACAAAATCACTGGCCTCTTTATCATATCCTCTGTGAAGAACCTTGTACATCTCTATTACATCCCCCCCCCTCGCTCTCCTGTACGATAATGTTGGTAACTTGAGTTGTCTTAGCCTCTCAGGGTATGTTAGATCCTTCATTCCTGGAAGTTGCTTTGTGGCTCTACGTTGAACCCCTTCGATTTGTTCCACATGTTTAACCTTTTGTGGTGCCCATATGGGGCTTGCAAAATCCATATGTGTTCGCACTAGACTTTTATATAAGGGGATACACGTTTCTTCATTTAGATATTGAAAGGTCCTTCTAATGAAGGCAAACATGGAGTTAGCTTTTTTCACTTTTTCACAGGTGTGTTGTTCGAACGTGAGATCAGAGTCAATTGTTAGTCCAATATCCTTCTCAGTACCTGCTGTTTGAAGTGGTTTATTATGTAGCTCATACTTAATATCCTCTTTGTGTTTCTTACCAATGTGCATATGTTTGCATTTCTCGGGTTGGAACCTCAGCAGCCATAGATTGCTCTATTCTGCCATCTTGTCTAGATCCCTTTGAAGGATGTCCTGATCATTTGTGCCCGTGATAGCCTTGAATATTTTCGTATCATCCGCAAATAAGTACATTTCTGACTCAACTATGTCTGGAAGGTCGTTTATGAATAGTACAAAAAGGATTGGACCCAAAACTGAACCTTGCAGTATTCCAGAAGTTACGTTTGTCCATCTTGAGTATTCTCCATTTACCGCTACTCGCTGTGTCCTTCCATCAAGGAGGTCTTTGACCCATTCTGTTATGCCTTCATTCATATTATAAGATTTCAATTTACTTATAAGTCTCTTGTGTGGCACAGTGTCAAATGCTTTCTGGTAATCCATGTAGACACAGTCAATGGGGTGTCCATTGTCCAGTGCTTCCGTCCATTTATTTAGCACAGCTAATAGCTGCAGCTTTCAAGTTAAAGTTCAAGTTCAAGTTCAAAGTTGCTTTATTTCATGTTTTTTTATACATGTAAATATAATCTAAACAGGCAGTCCATGAAAGGCATGGCCTATTGAGTGATGGACTCCTAACACATTACAAAACATTTATACATTAACATATATATGACACACAAGACAGTGGCACAGTGACAGAATGCTCATAAGCTACCTTGATATGAAAACTTATACAGGGACTTGACTACCTTTCTGGGATTATTAGCCAGTAAATTAACCTATTTGGGGATTTTACTAGCCATACAGATTTTTGGTTAGAAAGGATATGAGTCTCGCCTCAGACTTATAATGTACAATAATTACATACATACATACATACATACATACATACATACATACATGCACATACATACACACATACCAGGGTTTCAACAAACTTCTAAATACAGGAAGTCTGGGACTTTTTGGGTAATGCTATTGGGAGTCTAAGCTAGAAACATGAAGGTCTAAAATGGTTCAAATACATATAATTTGTTTAAAATCATTGTTTTTAGAGATATCAGGGCCAATAATAGGAAGTCCCCGACCATTTTGGTTTGTTTTGTGGAGTCCAGACATAAGCTTTGATATATATGTCATATATACATGTATTTAATATATATGTCTTCCATTAAGCGGTGGGTGGGTAGGGCTGTCCCTTCTTTTATGTTTACATAGATATATGCCACTATGTGCACAAACATAAAACACACGACATTCAAACACATATTTATGGCATTAATATTTACATACACACATACATATTTACTGACTTAAATAAACATATATTATACATATACTCCCTAATTACATCATTATCTCATTTTATTTAAATTTAGTTTGGAGTGGTTTATTATTATATAGGACTTTTATATGCTACTGAGGGTGGGGTGGGGTGGGTGGGGGCGGGGGGGGGGGGGGCGCAGGGAAGAGCTCATCACTGTAATATAAAGTTGAGATAGTTGGAGTTGTTAAGAATCGATAGATGCGTTGATCGCATGTGGGCTATTTAGGTGTAGTAGTAGTAGTAGTAGTAGTAGTAGTAGTAGTAGTAGTAGTAGTAGTAGTAGTAGTAGTAGTAGTAGTAGTAGTAGTAGTAGTAGTAGTAGTAGTGAAAGTAAACTGTGAAGTATGTTTGTGTTTAGACTTATTACTTCAATTATTAGGTTAGGTTAGTTTATCTATAGTGGTGGTGGTGGTGGTGGTGGTGGAATGTCTTAGGCGTGTATTATTATTAATTAGCAGAGAATCTGTGACCATCAGGTATAAATATATTAATTTAGTAATTGTCGATCATAGATTCTCTGGCAATCTTCTTAAAGGATTTCAGGTTTAATATACTATCGCGTATTTTTTGTACTGGTGCTGTTCCATAGTTTTGTGGCTGCTATTGTAATTCGTCGTTTTCCAATTTCTGTTCGTGTAAATTGAGTGTGTAAATTGTGTTTTGTCCTAGTGTTGTGTTTGTGGATGTCGGTGCTTAGTGTGAAATTGGAGGCTATCGATTGTGGTAATGTATTGTGGTGAAACTCCTTTACAATGGTGTACATCTGTAGTTTGCCTATGTCCTTTAGTTTTAATAGCTTTTCTGACTTGAATATATTCTGGCCCTTTGCTGGTTTAGAAAAGAGTTTTAGTGCCTTTTTCTGCAGACTTTGTAGTTTTGTTAGGTTGCTTTTGTGTGTATTCGTCCAGATAACGTTACCGTAGGTGAGATGCGGAAGAACAAGGGTGCAGTATAGAGTTTTAATTGTAGCTGGTGTCATGTAAGGTTTTAGTCTTTGTATGACACCTATGCCTCTTGCCACCTTTGCTGTTACCGTCTCGATTTGTTTGGCCCAGGTCAAATGTTTATCCAAATATACTCCCAAGAATTTAGCAAAGAGGGCCTCCTCAATTTCTTTTTTGTTTATGTAGATTTTTGGAGTTTCATCTTTTTTTAGTTTGAGATTTGTAAATAACATATAATTTGTTTTGTCAACATTCAACGATAATCTGTTTATTGAAAACCAGTCAGCAATTTCTTCCATTTCCTTATTTGTTTTTCTGGATAAGGTGTCTATGTTGTCATCGCAGCAAAAAGCATTTGTGTCATCAGCAACCAGTATTAATGGCATGTGCTTGCATATGTTAGGTAGATCATTTATGTAAAGAACGAACAGCAGTGGGCCAAGAATAGATCCCTGAGGAACACCACAAGTTAATTGCCTGTTTTCAGAGCATATCTCATTATATTGTACGCATTGTGTTCTTTTACTTAGGTAGTTCTGAAACCAGGTGAGTGCACTGCCTCTTATGCCATAATAGGCAAGTTCTTCTAGTAAGATCTGGTGGTTGATAGTGTCGAAAGCTTTTGAAAGGTCCAAGAAGATGCCTGTTATACTTTGGGGGTTTTCCAGTGATTCAATAATTTTTTCTGTCATTTCGGCTATTGCATGCATTGTTGAATGCTTCTCACGAAATCCATATTGCGATTTGTATAAAATGGACATTTTGTCTAGGTAATTTGTCAGTCGATTGTACATAAGGCGCTCTAGTAACTTGGAGAAAAGTGGAAGTATGGAGACTGGTCTGTAGTTTGAGAAGTTAGTAGAATCCTTGGCTTTATAAATTGGTGTAACACGTGCTATTTTTCTTTTTGATGGGAAAATGCCTTGTGCTAGGGATAAGTTGCAAACGTGACTAAGTGGGATAAGGATATCCATAACACAGGTTTTATAAATGCGCCACTTAAAACCATCGATTCCGGCACTTTTGGCTGGGTTGAGTTTGTTTAGAACGTTAAAGATCTCTTCAGTGTTAGTAGGGTTAACGAAGAATGATGATTGATAGCTGCCTGTAAGGTAATCAGAAAATTTTGTTTGGGATGTTGATTGGATTTTGTTCGAAAGTTCTGGTCCCATATTTACGAAATAATCATTGAATCCATTGGCAATTTCGAATTTATCGGTAATGACCTTATTCTTGTGAAGAAATTGTGTCTGTTGTGCCGTATTGATCTTGTTTAAAAGTGATTTAATGGTTTTCCATATCTCTTTTATGTCATTTTTAGACTGTTCAAATTTCTTGTGATAATATGTTTTCTTAGCTGTTTTTATTATTTGGTTTAATTTATTTCTATATTTTTTAAACTGAATTTCATTGTAGTTAGTTTGACACTTGATAAATGTTAAGTAGAGCTGATGTTTTGTATGACAGGCAGCTATTAATCCACTTGTAAGCCAAGGTTTAGTTGGGTTATGCTTATATTTTTTACTTTCTTTCATTGGGAAGCTTTGTTCAAAAATAGTCGTGCAGATGTCATGAAATTTGTTGTAGGCATGCTCACAAGACTGAATGTATGTTACCATGCTCCAATCGACCTCTGACATAGATCTTTTGAATGTTTCAATGTTGACCTGACAGTAATCTCTGCATTTAAAGTTTTCCTGTTCGAATTGTTTCTGGTATGTTTGTTGTTTTTCTAGGAGAAATATAGCTAAATGATCTGAGATATCAGTTGCAAAAATTCCGACATGAGTTTTACTGATATTGCAATTAATATTATTGCAGAATATGTTGTCAATGACGGTCGCCATAGATTCTGTTATTCTAGTTGGTTTAGTTGTTGTCGGATAGTAAAAGTAGGTATTTAATAAGTTCATGAAGTCTTTGGTATGACTACATTTCTGTTGCTGCAGATCAATATTGAAATCACCCATAAGGTAGGCTGTTTTATTTTCCTTTTGTATTGTATCCAGAATTCTGCTCAAAGCTTCAATGAATTGTTTGTTGTCACTGTCAGAAGGCGTGTAGATTATACCAACATTTTTATTTCTACCTTTTTTAATCGGAATTTCGATAAATATTGTTTCAATGTATTCTTCCATTATGGAAAAGCTTTCACGCAAAATGAATTGAATATTGTCTTTTATGTACATGCCTACACCACCTCCACCATCCTTGTTAATTTTGTCAGGTCTGTGCTTTTCGATAAATGTATAGTTATTCTTGTTAACTAGAGTAGTAGGTGAGTTTATTTTTAGCCAAGTCTCTGTAATTCCAATAATTCCAAACTCATGTGCACTCATATCTAGGAAATTATTTAACTTGTCATTGTTCTTCAGTATCGATCGAGTGTTTGCGTGCATGAGTGAGAGTGCAATGCTTTCTTTACTGTTTGTTATAAAGTCATTAAATTTGCTTAGAAGCGTATAGCTACACGTTTGTGGAGGTATGGATAAGTCAGTTCTAGCATCTTTTGAGTTGATGTCTCTATGTGTGTGGGTGTTAAGTTTGAAGGGATTTAGAATTAGGTCTTGTATGTGCTCTATGTAGTTATATTCAACATGTGGATTCATGATTGCAAGTGTGTAGTCAGCATCATCATTAATGTGATTGAAAGGGAATAAAGATTTGTTGCAGTTTAGACACCACCATAGTTGGTCATCTAACTCAAGATGGAGATAATCAGAAGCAGTGAGTTTAGAACATCTTAAGTGAACCCACTCCGAACACAAGTCACATAATAAGGCTTTTTGATTAGTTCTAACTGGTCTCTTAAAGGATGAGCAGGGGAATTTGGTTGGCATGGTAGGGATAGAAGAAGAAAAAAGCCAAAACAACTATGGTTGGAAAGAGTTTAGGGGAGGAAGATGCCAGAGATATTTTCCTTGTCTTGGCACGATTATACACGGCTTAGTTTCAATCAAGCAAAAATATTCTACGTTGCTGTTACATGTACACAACTGAAAATTGAAATGATGAGAGCTGATCATTGGTTGGGATAGGTAATGATAATTAACCCTTTAAGCCTTGAATTTGTTCAAGAAAATCTAAATTACTACAGAAGCTGCTGGTATGGGTGTCAAAGGGTTAATAATAATGACGAATGCTAATAATAATGGTCTATGGTCGTCTTAAGGTATCCATTAGTAGTCCGGTGGAGGTCATCTCTGAAAATCAACAACTGAAACAGCTGAATCAACTAGTCGAGCCAGCGGTTACAGTGGCGGATTACCAGGAATAACCTTCATGACCCCAGATGAGCAATAAAATTAGATTGTTTACCATTTTCAGCCCAGTGAAGGGCATTTGGGAGGCCAATAGAATACTATTTCTGGAATTGTATCACTGGAATGCCGATTCTCGGGCAAGTCATTCCAGTGATACATCCCCAAAAAACAGTCTTCCTTGGCCTTTAATTGGACATACATTAACAGAGCAAAATGACAATTTTTGTGACCGATGTTATTAAAAAAAAGTAAATAAGCAGTTGGAATTGACCATTTTCAGCCCAGTGAAGGGCATTTGGAAGGCCAATAGAAGACTACTTTTGGAATTGTATCACTGGAATGCCTGGCTCGATTCTCGGGCAAGTCATTCCCGTGATACATCCTAAAAAAAGTCTTCCCTTGGCCTTTAATTGGGCATACATTAACAGAGCAAAATGACAATTTTCGTGACTGATGCTATTAAAAAAAGTAAATAAGAGGTTGGAATTTACCTATTTTATACAGTTGAAGTTTTTCACAATTAATCGAGTATGATGATTAGCAGCTGAAATAGCTGAGTAATCGCGATCGATTATTTAGGAATAATTGTGATTACTCGATTAATCAGCTTGGATACAAATTACCAAAACATAACAGCAAAAAGATATTGATGGCGAAAGCTGTGACGGTGTTTAGGGAAAATCCATTCGCAAGCCGAGAGAAGACCATTCCCGAAAATGCATCACTGGAATGACCAGAGCCGGTCATTCCAGTGATACACCTCCAATAAAAATTATCTCCCGGCCTGCAAGTGGACACACATTTATTGATCAAAATGTCTGCGATTGGTGTCGGCAAAGAAATGGGAGACAATATTTTTGCAAGGAGCAGGGTAGATAGAATAAATCAGGGAACAGGAAGGTTAAACAGGTTCATCTTACATTCGCAAGCGTGACATTAGATTTTAAAGCAAATTTAAAATAGCACACATATTGCCCGAGTAACACATTACAAAGGACAATAATTAGCCAAAAATCAAATAGAAAGCAAATAATTAAAAAGATAAATAAATTTAAAAAAAATCGAAACGTGGACAGGAAATGTGACATCAGATTTGGAAAAATATATGAAACAACACACATATAATGTACACTAGAAATGACAATAGGATGGCATGCATGTGGCCTGAGTAAAAAATGGTGGGCAACAAAACAAAATAAGCTTAGATTTTAGAGTAAGAGCAGATATCAGGATAAGCAAAATGCAGAATAAGCTGGAGGGTTACACCTCCAAACACCTCTAAAAAATTGTGAGCAAAAAAACAAAATAAACTTAGATTTTAGAGCAAAAGCAGACATCAAAATAAGCTGGAGGTTTACACAGACACGTGATTGCACAGTGTGAACAACATTTAGAATACCTTCAGTGGTAGGTCTATCAATTATCAGGCCTTTGTGCCAACCTCATGTCATTATATCTGGAGACTGTGCTGTTATCTGGAGAGTGAAAGAATAAACACCATATACATACACATGTAGATTCAGCAGAGTTTATATTTTCTGACTTATAGATATGCCCAGCAGCTGTTATTTTTTTCTACTTTCTCTAGATCATCTACAGTAGCAATAATTAAGTCAATTTTCAGACCATCCGAAGACCATTTCAGAAAATTTAGCACCGGAATGACTGGCACGGTTATTGAGTCAGTCATTCCAGCTGTAAACTTTCAAAAATAGTCCTATCCTGGTCCGCAAGTGGACATGTAAAGGAGCCATTGATATGAGTGTTAAGTGGTTAATAATAATGATGAATGCTAATTATCGTGGTCTATGGTCATCTTAGTGTCAATTAGCAGTCCAGTGGAGGTCACCTATGGAAATCCACATCTGAAATAGCTGGTTCAGTTAATCGAGCCAGCCATTGCAGTGGCAGATTACCATTACAGTAGCAGGTTGTCGATCTGCCTGAGATGAATCCATACTGTCGTGCTGAAAAAAGCTGATTATCTTTCATGTAATTAATGATGTAATTAATAATTATTTATAGTTTTCTGCTTGGCGGGTTTCTTAAAGGAATTTTGTGTAATGTTTTAACCTACATAAGAAACGCTCCTGTCCACTCCGACTTAACCAATGACGTCGCGATTAATTGTAAAGAACATAAAACACAAAAAATACCAAATAGTGAAATCAGATAGGAATATACTAAATATTTGGAGGTTCGCCTGAAGCGTAACTCCGAGAGGCGGAATTTACATAACAAGAACAAGAATAAAAAATCAATTTTTGGTATAAATTTATCAAGTTCACGTTGACATCGAAGGTGGGCCCAAAAGCAAATTTCTCAACAACACGAAAAGGTGTGTTCATGTTGAAAGTTAAGGCATTAATAGAATTAGTTAATAGACTAATAAGTGTGCGAGGCTTCGTTTCAAATAAGATTTTCATTGTTTCCGTTGTTTCAAGATTCAAGATTCGATGTGAATGTTGAATGTTATTTATTTCATTAATTTTGTGTACATATCTTTAATGTCACAACAGGTAGTCCACCAAAGGCAGCGCCTATAGGGTGGTGGACTCCTTACACACATAACATAGAACAATTGTACAACAAATAAAAACACGACCACGTGACCATTATCACCATATCAATGTCATATGATAATGGTGGCTAACATATCAACATTATCATTTATGGACATGGTAGAGAAAGTTAAAAAGGTAATGATAGTAGTATAATATTAATGTTTAGAAAACATTTAGACAACATAGTTCACACATTATACGAAGGTGACATAACAGTTTATACTTACGTGACATTAGACTAGAGCTGGGCAGTATTGACATTTACATAACGGTATCGGTACCATGAAAAAATACTGCGGTACCACGGTATACCATCATCTGAGGTTGAGGCATGCCACAAAATTAGAACAATTTTTTTCATTCCCTTTTCACTTCCATCTCCAATCAACAGTAAATATAGGTAAAATAAATAAATCGGCTTCCTGATTTAGAGAAGAAAAACATGGCTATTGCGACTGTTTAGTTTCACGATTTTATTAGGTCACTATTTTTATTGACGTAATATCATTCACGGGAATATCGGTCAAAGTGTGTGGTTGACGTAATATCATTCACAGGAATATCGGTCAAAGTGTGTGGTCGACTCGCTAACTATAACCCGCTGTTTGAGACATTGGAGTGCGCTATTTTCAATCTAGATTGTTCTTGCTATTAATGCGTGCAACCAGCAAACGGTTAATTTTATTTTAGCAGTCGAGCGCGTTGATAAACAGAGTCCAGACAAAATCCACGTATATTTAAACGAGGCCAGTGGTGTACTCTTATTTCTGTTGGAGTCGTATATTCGGTTACTTGTGAAAACAGGCCTATACACATGCATATAACACAACATTGAATATAGCCGATTCCAAAGCTTCTGATAATTACTGAGTACCCGATGTGCAGACTCGTTACTCGCCATGCTTCGCGTGAACAATGCGTGTAAAAAGCTATTTCCGCGCACTTCCGTCGTGTAGCCATTTCAGCCCTCAAAATTTCAAATATTTGCGAGACCCATTTTCGGGTCCCGTGTTTTCAGGTCTGCATAACCAATTGTTCGGTTGCGCAAAATCAGTTTACGTAACCAATTGGTTGCACAAATTGGTTACGCCATTTTTTTATCCAAACCTGGTTTATCTGAACATACTTCATCTGTATATTAAGTTAATAATGAATTTAAAGTGCATGTTGCTGCATTATCATATTGATTACAGCATGGACTTATCCACCAATTACCTAATTTACAGATAAAATATGTTTAGTTACTCAACTACTGACCTCATAATCAATTACATCATATATAGGTTGATGTCACCAGTCACTAGTATAATTGACAGACAATACTAACTCTCATAGTAGTCTGTCAGTAAGTGGTAATTGTATGTCTTTGCAATTTAATAAACATTCTGTTGATTGTTTTGAGGGGAAGTTTGTTTCAAAGTATTCACCAAGTTATCTGTATAGTTACCATGAAATTGAGATTCTGGGACAAAGCTTGGAGCATAGCTTAGTTAGAGATGGGTGGGGAATAACTAAAAGTGGATTCATCCATTGTGATATAAGTACTGTAATATTTCTCAAGTAAATTTGTCAAAAAGCAGATTGAGTTTTTGTTTTATGTTCATTCATTCGTTCCATTTCCAGACCAAGAAGAATATTTTGGAAAATTTACCCCTGAAATTACAAGCTCGATAACTGAGCCAGTCATTCAGTGTTAAGTATCCAAAAACAATACTCCTTTGGTCTGCAAATGTACATTCTCCTTCGAACAATACTCACCATTCTGTTACTTCTGATATACAGCTGGCTTGACAGCTGGCTCTAGGACTATAGACTTAGAAAGCTTTACCGACTCCTTGGAACCGGGTACTCGGCTCCCAACTGCCAAGTACCCGTCTACCATAGGGCTCATTCTTGTTTGCATAGCGACAAGAGAATACATGCTTTTTGCAGTTGGAAAGTCTTAAGATTGTTTAAGCCTACGTCTTTTTACTGTGATTAATTTTGATAGCTTGTGCGTTCTTAAAAGGATATTTTGGATTAATATGGACGCTTCCGAGGATATCAGGTCGTATATTTCCATGTTATTCCATAGTTAAAAAACTTAGGTCTCTAAAATTTTGTGTGTGTCGCATGTTCCAATTTCTAACCCCAAAGAATCTGGGACGTGTGTTAACAACGAAATGTGCCAGATGATCGCCTTCCTTTAAATCCCAACAGGTGATCGGCAGATATGAAATTAGGTGTTGGCTTATCAGTGTTTTAAACACGATGATCGGCTGACGTCGTTCTCCGTAAGATCCGAGTGGGTGTCGTCACACCCGTGTGTCTCGGATGTTTATGTGAAGAAAATGTTTCATTAATTCGCGCAATCTAATTGTGGGTGCTGCGTACTTTAATTGGTACCAGAAAAACTGGAATTTTCGAGTTTTGCGTGTTATCACGATCTGTTTGCAATGATCAGTGGTTTCAAAATTCTTGATTTAGATGTGTGGTCTGCAGTTTTACCGTGTTCTACAGCAGTTTGTTTACATTTTGTTGTTTCTTCACATATCGTTGTGGCCTTTGGTAGGAGTATAATTTATATTTATTAGTAAATATACCCCGAATGCTATGCGATATGATTCCTGGTTCCGTTATACATCCTTGAGGATCAGTGTATGGGTGTATTGTTGCCCACTTCGTTCTTGCCATTATATTCAATGCGATCTTTGCTGTAACGTTGCGGGGTGGGGTGCGGGAGGGTGACAGTTAATTTATGGTCAATATATTTGAAAATTAATTGTCTGCCTTCCATTTTTGTTTCGTTCCGCTGGCTTATTGTAGGTTTGGTTTATAGGCCAAGCCAGCCCCGCCATCATGTGTCGAGTGCCACATATCGTACGGGTTATATACAAGGACCATGTCTGTTTCCACTGTACTAAGTGTAGTCTTGACAGTAGGTGTAACATTTGCGCTGTGTGGTCGGTCGATATGATGCTTAAGTTCCTTGCCAGAAGGACTTGGCAGGGTCTGACGCGGGGTCAGACGGTCCGAAAGTAATTCGTGGAGCGTCCGTTTCGGCCCGTGGGGGCGTTCCACATCTGCAACCGGAGGTGGCTGAGATGGCACCGCCGGCGTGGTTTGGTCAGGCTAGGCAAGGTGTCTTGCATAGTGTTCTGCCCACGCTGGTGTCGTCCCTGCTGCCAAAAGTTGTAGGGCAGTCTCTCCCCATGTTTAATTCGGACCCTGTCCTTGGACATGGTTCTGGACTGGACACCGAGGGAGCCGTTTCGTACGGCCCCCTGGCAGTCCCGTCGGGCTCCGGCCTGATGGGTTCTGTCTCTCTGCGGCCACCTCCGGGTGGTCCAGTAGCGGTGGCTGGTCCGTCAGGCATGGGAGCCGTCCTGGTTTTCCTTGTCTAGTGACGACTCTTAGGGGTCTGAAGATGAGGAGGCCGAGGAGGAGAGTGCTGCGGCCTGTGAGGCCGCGGGTGGAGAGCATGGAGGTCGATTGCGTCCGATTGCGTCCTCCATCTGTCTGGCCTGGCGCAAGCCAGGGCAGCGGCTCCGCCCGTGGTTGAGGCCACTCCGGTACCAGGCACCGGTCCCGTGATGGTTGGTTTGCTGCCAACCAATACGGTGACGGGTGTGGCCGGCCAGGCATGGTACTCACCTATCTCGCCTGGCCCGGCGGTCAGACATGGGGTGCCGTTGGCGCCCGTGTTTGGCCACGGTTCCTCAACCGCTACGGGTCCGCACGGTTTTCCGTACAGGCCTACTCCATGGACTGGTGTGTTCCATGGGGTGGCGGCGGAACCGTACGGTAATATCGCATCTTGTATGGTGGAAACAGCGTCAGAATCTCCTAGGAGGGTTTTCGCTGCACCTACCCCACCCCCAGCTGTCCGTGTACACGGATGCATCGCTGGAGGGGTGGGGGGCCTGCCTGGGAGAACACCAGGTCTCGAGCACATGGACTCTTCTGGAGAGTCAGCTGCATATCAATCTGTTGGAAATGATGGCAGTGGAACTGGCGTTGGAAGAGTTTCTTCCGATGATCAGGGGCAAGGTGATATTGATACGGTCGGATTGCAATTCGACGGTAGTATCATACATAAATCGCCACGGCGGGACCAGGTCACCCACTCGCTTTAGCTGTTTTGAGATGATAGCTATATGACCGCACTGCACTTCCTTTTTTGGCATTTGTAAGAGAGAATTAAGAAGCAGACATGGTCGAGCGAGAGGATATCAACCAGTTGTGTCACTGATGGCCGGACAAGTGAATGGTTGGAGGCTCCAGGTCTGAATTCCAAATATCATGAGGTAATTCACGATTGAGAGTGTTTTGTATTATGTCTATATATCATGATCATTCATCTTATATATTCATGCTCATTCCCAGGCTAATATATGCAAAGAGCAGTTAACCCTCTTGGCATATTTGTGTTTCAGGCGAGATACATGTTCGTGAGTTCTCTCCCTTTTCTTAGGAAAAAAAGGGGGCCGGGGTGGGGGGGCCAGTGATGCGAATGTGATTCGGTTCCGATAACTTGACGGTCCTTTTAGGTCTCTGTTAGTCAAGTTGTTACATCTAAATCTTTATCCAAGGGGCAAAAGTAGCATTTATCGCTTGCCCCTTCCCACCAGGTTACTGATCAAATCTGGTGTATATCAGAAGTAACAGAATGGTGAGTATTGATCGAAGGAGAATGCAGGAAATTTCAATTTCCCGTTCTCCGAGATCTAACAATACTCACCATTCTGTTACGGACCCAGCCTCCCAGCCCCACGGAGGCAAGCCATGGATTTCTCTTGTTTGGTGGCTATGCAAACAATATGAGCTCTATGGTAGACGGGTACTCGGCAGTTGGGAGCCGAGTACCCGGTTCCAAGGAGTCAGTAAAGCTTTCTAAGTCTATAGTCCTAGAGCCAGCTGTCAAGGCCAGCTGTATATCAGAAGTAACAAAATGGTGATTATTGTTAGATCTCGGAGAAAGGGAAATTGAAATTTCCCGCATTTTCCCTGCCAAATTCAGCCAAAATATCAGTATTTGTATGACAACACTCATTGGTAACATCTTTCCAGTTGCAACAATTTCGGTGTTCATACACCTTGGGCACAATAAAATTCCATACTTTTTGCAAACATATATTTCAAAATTCCAGACCCACTATAATAATTAGTGACTAATGACCCAATATTTATAAATATCTTAACACCCTCCTCCCACCCCACCCACAAACCCCACTACAAAAATGAGTTCTTATATACTAGTAACTAGGCCTGCGTACTCAAAATCTATTTTCATTGTACTACTATGAAAATGGCAGCGATGAACAAGTATCTATATGTCTGCAATAAAATCCATTATCCCTTACCAGAACAAAATGTAAACAATTAGATTAAATAGCAATGAGGCATTCTTTTAACTGGTACGCCGGTCCCTATTACTTACAGGCCTGGATTCAGATACAGGCTTGACTAATTATTATAATGGTGTTTTCTGTTCTTGAGGTAATTTGGTCACAATAAATTAAATTCATCTTCCCTAATCGAAATGTTGTTGATATGTGAATGTGAGTCCTGTTTCTCGAATTGTTCGCAAAATAGAATGCAGTTTTGTGAAGATGAAAGTTTTTATATCAGATCTGGAAAACTCAAGGGTAAGCCGTCGTATTTCAGAGCGAATAATTATATTCTCACTGTAATCATCTACGGTCGGCCAATGTAATCAAAACACAAAATATCAAGCATGCTTTTCCTGGGTTAAGTCTTTTCAAAAACACACTATTAATTATTTGAAAATCAGTCAAAATCTTGATTCTCTTATTAGCTTGTCTGGTCAGAATGGCCAAGTGAGCTTATGCCGCCATGACTGGTAAACTGATCCGTCAAAGAACAGCCATCGTGGGCCAAGTCAAACGTACCGTAGTGTGTTTATTACTATAGATCTCATCATTAGAGAGAGTATGGAGATTCCTGAAAAAGCCTTCAGTCACTCTGTAATCACAATACCCAGTAAACATTGGCTGTAAAAAATTCATCCTACTACGCTTCCCTTCAGAGAAGGAAAGAGCAATAGTAATGCAAGGAGGTCAATATATGTAATTAGTAAAACATAAGACCAGACCCTCTGGGTCGTCTGGTCATTGTGTTATCGAGCCAGTCATTCAAGTGGTAAATTTCCAACTAGTCTTCGCGTATGTATGTATGATTACTGTATTCTGCAGCTGTAGTAATAGAAACATCCTACAGCTGAAATCAGTCCTTCACTTTTGCCAACTGTGTCTTGGCCTCAGCCGAAATCCTTAGCTTCCTCAGGACCATTCATATGACTTGAGTGTACCGAGTCCTCCTTCTTGAGGTCACCTCTTAGCACGCTTAGCAGATTTATGCAATGACGTCCTCTCCTGGCTCTGTATTTGCTGGCTTCGAGTAGGGCGAATTCCAAGGCTCAATGCGCTTCTGGCATCCTTAGCACATCGCCAAACATGGATCATCTTTGCTTGGCGACTTACAGACAGCGGCGATGTATTACACATCTTGTATAGTGCACCATTGGAAATTATACTGTCTGGCCATCGGTGTCCAGCGATGGTGCGTAGGTGTTTGCGGTGGCTGGCATCGAGTTTGTCTAGAGCTGCCTTTGGATCTGCCCAGCTGTTACAGTTATACAGCATCAAGGATACACAGGTTGCATTGTATAAATGTAGCCTTTTTATCAAGGACATCTTTGATCTACGAATCCATGGCTTCCAGTACTGCAAAGCATATGTATACTGTAATTGAACATTTGTTAGAACCACTGCAGACTGGTTGAACTGGTCGGCTTAACCATTTAACCCTTAGATTCATTCAAGATAATTTCAATTTCCTCATAAAAAGATGAGTATTTTTGAAAATTTAACACTTGAATGACTGGCCCTGTTATCAAGCCAATCATTCCAGTGGTAAATTTTCAAAAATAGTCTTCTCTTGGTCTGCAAATGGAAATTTCTCAGGACCACTGCAGAAGCCGTTTTTGGCTAATATGAGTGTTAAATGGTAGTAAATATATGGTAGTTAGAAATACAGCTATAGTTTATTTGCAAAGATAGTCTTTATGTCATAATATTTGTGCTTATTTTACTACATACAGGGAATCGTGAGATTCTATTTGGTGAATAGTATTAAGTCAGCGCAATCTACATTCATCAATTATTTCCCTTCGCTGACTGTCGGGGGAAAAGACTGTGGCATAGCAGATAAACAGATTAACAGACACACACCATGAACCGTTACCCGAGAGGGAGACAAGGGCGATTTGAGAGAAATAGAGCACGTTTCCTTGCAGGGGCTAAGAGAACTGCTGTCAGGGAACCCCCTAGTAACACAGATGCGAGGAAGAAAGCTAGACGGTCACCACCAATTCACGGTGAGTGACAATGAATTTAGTCATTTACTCATTTGGTCAAGAAAATAAACATCTGATAAAAAATGCCTATTTGCAGGCCAAGAGATTTTTTTTTTAATTTGCCACTTGAATGACTGGCACGATTATCGAGCCAGTCATTCCAGTGGTAAATTTTCAAAAATAGTCTTGTCCTGGAAATGGATATTTCTCAAGATCACTGCTGAAGCCACAAATGATGCAAACGTTTCGTATAATTTACATAAAATAAAACGCTTTCACTGATTAATTCCCCAAATCTCATTTTCACGACAACCAGACAGGAAATCTGTTGATTATTAGCTCACCTGGCCTGAAAAGCCAAGTGAGTTTATGTCGTGTGTCCATCCGTCTGTCAACTTTTCCTTTAAAACTACTTCTCAAGAACCGCTGGGACGATTTCAATTATATTTGGCAGGAAGCATCCTTAGAGCATAGGGATCCAAGTTTGTTCAAACTAAGCCAATCGAGGGATTGAAGGAAAACTCATGAAATATGATGCAGGGCAAGAGTTCAACCAAGTTTGTTCAGGGGAACTTGATTGGTCAAATGGTTAGGCTGCCATCTTGGTTGACCTAGTTTTAGCAAAAATGACTTCTCCAGAACCGCTGAAGGGATCAGGCCAAAATTTGGTAGATATGATTAGGGACTAAGAAGGGTCAGTAAAGTTTGTTCAAGAGAAGTTGATCCGTCAATAAGCATGGCCGCTGTGGGCCAATCAAAATATAGCATGTTTGGCGACCATATTGGATTTTTTTATTTGATGTATTTTGAGGCCGAAATTGTTTTTATATAGGTTTTTGGGTAAACTGTCGGATAAACAGTTTGGTGGCCATCTTGGATCATTTTCCCGCCAAAAGCTCCCATACTAAAGCAATGGGAAATTAAAAATATCTTCTCGAGAACTACCTGGCCGATTTCAATTATATTTGGCATGAAGCATCCTTAAGGCATAGAGATTCAAGTTTGTTCAAACGAACCCAATTGGCCAATTTGGCCGGCGACCATCTTGGATTTCGGCCGATTTTTAGAAATGTCTTTAAGAATCTTCTTCTCCCAAACCGTTTGAGGGATCAATTCAGAACTCACGAAATATGATCTAGGGTAAGAGCTGAATCAACTTTGTTCAAGGGAACTTGATTGACCAAATGGTTCAGTGGCCATCTTGGATGACTTAGTTTTCACAAAAACGACTTCTTCCCCAGAACCACTGAAGCGATCAGGCGGAAATTTGTGATATATAATTAGTAACTACGGGCAATTAATGTTTGTTCAAGAGAAGTTGATTCGTCAAAAAACATGGCCGCGGTGGACCAATCAAAATATAGTGTGTTTGGCAGCCATATTGGATTTTTTTATTTGATGGATTTTGAGGCCGAAATTCATTTTATATAGATTTTTGGGTATTCTGATCTCAAATTTGCAATTTTTGAAACTGTTGGATAAACGGTTTGACAGCCATCTTGAATCATTTTCCCGCCAAAAGCGCCCATACTAAAGCAATGGGAAATTTTTAATGTCTTCTCGAGAACTACTGGGCCGATTTGAATTATATGTGGCAGGAAGCATCCTTATGGCATAGAGATTTAATTTTGTTCAAACGAAGCCGATCGGCCAATTTGGCCAGTGGCTATCTTGGATTTCGGCCGATTTTTATTTATCAAATACACATTTCATTTCTTTATCTCGGCGATCATGTGATTTCATTCATTATCAAAGTCATATGTCCAACCAAAATAAAATGACCCAAAACAACGTAAGAAATAAAATGAGGTTAAATCCCTTCTTATGTTGGTAGGCCATATTAAACTCTTTTGTGATTGGAGACATTCCACTGAACTATATCTGGACTGGAAGGAGGCCTCCCTAATAAAAACGGGTTTTATAAAAAATGTTCAACAATAGTCTTCTCTTGGTCTGCAATTGGACATCTCTTAAGACCACGCGTGACAGAAGCCGGCTTTGGCTGCTATGAGTGTTAAAGGGTTAATAGACAATTTTTGGGGTCAAAATCTTTACTAGAAATGGCCATATTGCTTCTTACCATTTTGACCGATTTCAACCAAGTTAGGCTGAAAAGATACTACATGTATGATCATAGGCTCTAGAACTTCCATTCAGAATTTTTATTCGTCAATTTTTTATGTGAAAACCTCAGATTTTATTGAAAATGTACCGGGTATTCTCACATGTTCACCCTTTGCCCTAGATAAAGTGAATTCCATATGATTCACTATATGCTGTTGAACATTTTGAAACTAATTTGACTGTCATTTACCTAGCTATTGATTCTTGGAGGTGATGGAATTTCTTAATTTTAGTCATGGAAAAGTCATTGAATTTCAAATACTGAAAGGTGTACAAGCCCTGGACCAAATGGTTCAGTGGCCATCTTGGATGCCCTAGTTTTCGCAAAAATTACTTCTTCCACAGAACCGCTGAAGCGATCAGGACTTGCAAAAATGTCCACAAACTCATTTAGAAGACTACTAAAGGGCAGAACAGACAGGATGCGGGTGTCATGCATGTGTCATGCAACATGCGGGCATCAAGCGAAAAATTAAAACACACTGGATGCGTCTGGCATGTGGCAAATCGGATAAAAGCATGCCATTATCACGTAATTGTCAGAACATTCTTCTACAAATTCTGGAACATCCTTTTGTGACCATGTGAGAAATGGGAATTCACTCCATGAGCGATTCCAAATGCCCGCCTTACTGCCGCCTGGCGCACGCATTAGTCTGTTTTGTTCGTCTTAATATCATGTTTGAAATCTGACGCACTAATGCCCGCGTGACACCTGCGTCCTGTGTGTTTTGCCCTTAAACCACCCACCAATAATTGTGACAAAAATGCATAATGCTCCAGGTGAGCGACACAGGCCCCTTGGGCCTCTTGTTTTGAAGTTAATATAACTGGAAGCCATTGCTGCCTTATGCAGCAATGACTTCCAGTCACATTAATTTCAAAATATTCAACATATTAAGTTCTATTTTGTAAAGAATTTATCTTTTTCAGAGATTTGTCTGTGAAATAGTTAAAGGGTTAAATCACAGTCAAGAAATTAATCGGTGTTTGCTCCATTCAAGTGTCAATAAATTATATGCCACAATAGAAACATTACTTAAAATTTTGCAACTGGCTCAATAAACATGAGTACTTAGCCTATTTAAAAAAATTATTTCTAGCCAGTTAATCAAAATTTTCAAAAATTACAGAAATTGTCCATTTCCAGACAAAGAGAAGGTTATTTGTTTGAACATGGCTCGGTTACCGAGCCAGTCATTTTAGTGGTAAATTTTCAAAAATAGTCTTCTGGGTATGCAAATGGTCATTTCTCAAGACCACTGCAGAAGCTGTTTTTGGCTGATATGAGTGTTAAAAGGTTAATAGGGGAATCTAGCTTGTGGCAGGAAAATTAAAACTTACTGTAGAACAGAAGAAAACCTATTTTGAAAATTTACCACTGAAATGGCTTTATTATCCAGCTAGTCATTTCAGTGGTAATCTATTAAAAATATTCTTCTCAGGGCTTGTGACTTTATTGAAATTCCTCAAGACCACTGTAGAAGCGACAACTTGATCATGAATGGGTTACAAAGTTTGGAAATGCTAAAACCTCCCAGTCAAATTAATTTCAAAATATTCAACGGAATGTTTATTAGTAAATTGGTCATCCACCAAAGACCTACGATTCTGTCAGATTTTCAGCACATTTGATTATGACATTAGTTAGCAAGAGAAATGTTTGGATCGGGACATCAGATCACAATGACACATCCCGCCATTACTTATTAACTGTCTGTCTACTGAATTTCTGCTGACTACATCTTCCATGGGGTTTAACTTACTTACCTACTCAAAGCTACCGTCCTATATATGTGAATTGCGCAGTATCTCCCCGGCATATTAGCATCTTCGCGTTACTCCGATAATGATACATCATGTAATTTATATTTTTTTCTCTGCGACATTTTATCTCAAATTTTGATGAAATAAATAATGTTTATTAAACTATACGCAATATTTAGGCGGTCCCAATTAATAATTTCACTCCCGCGATGATATATATATAAAGGAATACATTAAGCATAGATATAGGATGGTAAGAATTCATCGCATGAAAATGTCTTCTAATTTCGTGCTATTTTTGTATCATTTATTTCGACTTTTTCTAGAAACATGTCACGCTACCCCGGTTTATACTTTTGGGAATTTGTACCTACGATTTAATCGAAAATCGCGAGTTTTTTTTATAAAATCGATCGCGATGTTTCAAAGCCAATATCGCGCAAGTCTACAGGAAAACCAAAAGAAAATCTAGAAAATTCAAAAGAAATTTAGAAAATCCCGAAACGAATCTAGAAAATCTGTAACCTATTAACAAACATGAAGGGTCTACAATCTGCGATTAGTCTTGTTTTAAACATGTGATTAGTCTTGTTTTAAACATGTGATTAGTCTTGTTTTAAACATGTGATTAGTCTTGTTTTAAACATGTGATTAGTCTTGTTTTAAGCATGTGATGAGTCTTGTTTTAAACATGTGATTTGTCTTGTTTTAAACATGTTACAGATGATGGTATGCCAAGCACTTCCCGTATCATGGAGAACATGTCATCTCAGGTATGTCAACTCTACGTTTAATTGCGCACAATGATGGTATCATTCAATTTAGATGTACACTGGTTTAAATAACAAATTGCTCTTATAATCACTGTACAATTCACATGTCTCATGGGAGACAACTCATAGGATGTAAATAGCTAGCGAAAGGAACATAATGTATTTTTTACAAACTTCAATGATTTGATTAGTTCTAAATGCATTCTCTCTGGCCTAATTGAATGAGTTGTAGTTTTCAAGCAACAGTTGTCTCCCCTGACATGAGGAATAGAAAGCCGATTAAAGCTATCGTCATACCTTAACACTCAAACCCGCCAAAACTGCTTCTGCAGTGGTCCTGAGAAATGTTCATTTGCAGACCAAGAGAAGATTGGTTTTGAAAATTTATCACTGCAATGACTGGCTCGATAAACGAGCCAGTCATTCCAGTGATAGATTTTCAAAACGAATCTCTTGTTCTGAATATTGACATTTTCTATGAGAAAATTCAAATTTCCTTGAAAAAATGTTATTGTTAAAGGGTTATGGCTAGTGCACTGATGTGCTATAAACCTCTGATTGGCTGCAGTGAAGCTCAGAAATAACCTTAAATGTTTCCAAAACAAAATAAAGCGTATGCCAGCAATGTCTTCCAATCCAAATATGTTCAAAATATGCAACAGACCAATTCTTATACTGTGTTCAAAATTGTACCAATTAACATGTTTCTGGGGTAGTTTGTTTTGTTTTGTAAACATGTTCTCAATACCTGTGTTGATTGGCTGTACATTTACATGTTGAATAAATGCACCTCGATTTGCCTGCTTAGCCCTTTAACCCCTATATCAGGCAAAAATGCTTTCTGCAGTGGTCTTGAGAAATGCCCGTTTGCAGACCAAGCGAAGACTGTTTTTGAAAATTTATAACTGGAATAACTGGCTCGATAACCGAGCCAGTTATTCCAGTGGTAAATGTTAAAAAACAGTTCTCTTGGTCTGCAAATGGACATTTTCCTTGAGAAAAATTGAAATTTTCTTGAATGAATTTGAGTGTTAAAGGGTTAAAGAATCATGTTTTTCACTATTTCCCGAGTGACGGTTACACAGACTAGGTAACCCGTACCACTCTGATGTTGATATTCTCTCTTTTACTGCATCAAGAGCAAAGAAACTGGTGTACATTTTCAACAGTGTTGTTGGATTATGTTGCTGTCTCTGACATCTTCCGTCTAATTTGTTGAAAAATGAACAGCAGTTGATCTCTTAATTTAATTTGAAACGTTGAAATTTTGACATCAAAATGGAAATAGTTAAATTTATTTATGAAAGCTTTAAATGATCCTCATCTTTCAGCCACACCGTTTAACCATTTAATGGTCAAGATTGGCCGAGAAAATGGACATCGGTGATTGCTGTTTGTGGCCCGCAAAAAGAAAGCTATTTTGGGCAATTTATCAATGGAATAACTGGCTCGGTTATCGAATTACTCATTCCAGTGGTCAGTTTTAAGACAATTGTACTCAAGTAAGCTGGTTAATATTTTGACCGCTAAAGGCAGCAACAGCTCCCAGTCAAGTTAGTTTCAAAATATTCAACAGAATGTTTATTAAATTGTAATTGATTTCATAAAATTTGGTATGGTATTTGATGTTCAAAAGGTTAAAACTTTTTGTAATTTTGGTTGTGGAAAGTCAGGGAAAATTCATCAAATTCAGTATTACAAAGCGAGTACGAACCCTGCAAGATCACAACAGAAGACTGTTTTGGCCATCTTGACCATTAAATGGTTACGACTTAAACTCGTTAATGGTATGTTGATCATGAATTACTTCATTTAAATACACACTGTACATATATTAACATTAATTATGTACACATCTTGCTATCAGCTGATTTCTACCTGAAGATGAAAGATAAATAAAGCATTTATTAACAGGTCTACAGGAACGTAGTATTCGATACTAGTACGCATAGACGGTAAGTGCAAGTAATATAGTCTGACCCTCTCTTGGCAATCGCTCCAGCCTTTATTCTGATAAGGTAACTGTCTGCCTGCTGAGTTTTTGCAGACAACATATTCCACGGGTTCTATCTCTAGACATGCTAAATATTTTGAAAACAATTTGACTGAAAGTTGATGGTGGCTAAGTCACCAACACCTTTCAGTCAACTTGTTTTCAAAATATTTAGCACATCAAGTGGTTTTGCTCATTGAAATTATTGTCTTGTGGCTGGCAGCATCAAAACAGCTAAAGATGCCTTGATACATCCTGTACACAACAGTGGATCAGATGGTGTCTCACAATCTAGTGATGGTCTATCAGTCAGTAGACCATGTGACACCCGTGGTCTCGCAAACGAGAAATGGATATTTTTTTTAGATGCAAAATATATAAAATTTTATCACATTTATGAATAAAAAAGAATTTGACAAATTTTCACTAACCCTATCACTGTTAGAATTTCGGTTGATGTCATGAATTTTGACATGCCACAAAATTCACGATGTGCCATCATCGTGTGAATCGTCAACTGCATGGTTTAAAATTACGCAACGTATATTTTCACGATACCAATAGACGAAAGTGGCCGCTATTACAGTTAGACAAAGCTGAACATCAACTCGTATTAAGTTCTAGTTGATCAAACACTAGTGCTTCTCTTGCTTCTCATTAACATGAGGGTGTATGAATGACCTGTGAGCTATCAATGATCAACAGCAAAATATTAGTCATGCAATGACGTCGTACTACAACAATCATTCACATGATGACGCCACTCACTGATTTTCAGTAGAAATTGAAGAAAATGACTCGAAATTTACGTGTTAGGAATTTAAAAATATGCAAATAATATATTTTATTTTATGTAAATTATACGAAACGTTTGCATCATTTGTTGCGATTTTACCCCTTTCTGTTTGCGGTCTCCTTTAACGATATAGACTCGAATGATGGGTCTAGCTGATGAGCACCAAGAAGTGTGCCGGGGAATATATGAGTCTCAATGGTGTGTCGGCGTGTGGATAATTCAGCATTTTCCACTAAACTGTGTCTTTGGTATGGTGCGAAGCACATTCCTTATTCACACCCAAGTTGTAGCTATTAGCATTATTCCACACCCAACTAGCGGTCGGTGTGCATTATTCCTTCTACGGATTGGCGATTATCAATATTTCTCTTCATAAAGCATTGATTTTATTGTAAATTTTCATATCAGCGCACCCATAGTAATGGTAAAGGCAGAATGAAGGGCAAGAGATATAGCTATGGGTCGATTGGACGAGGAACATTCTCAGATACAGAATATGTCCGAGTCCTACCCACTTTGAGATTGTTACTATAAGAGCGCTTATCTCTGGTTTCCAGTGACGCTAAGTGGCTCATGGTATTTCTACTCCCCATGGCTGGACAGGCTGTCAGTCCATTAGAGTTAACTAGCCCAGGTTTTGTAATGGTACCCATCTATCATGTTTATGCTTCTGGCTTTAAACCTGGACGTAGCTTTATAGACATAGTATGAGCTCAACGCATGCTTGTATCAGTAGACATGTCCAAACACTGGGATTTCCACAAGATGGCCATTGACATGTCTTCGATCCAATTAAACTGCCAAAGATCTTAGATGTACTATGACAGGCCAGTAGCAATGAAATTGAGCTGCGACGTTTGAGACTATTCGCACACACAAAGCTGAGAGTACAAGTCAAGACAGTGCAGTCTGCAGAGTTTGAGACACTCAGACTATTCCCTGTGCTTTTCACCTGTTATCTTACTGCAGCTTTGAAATCTGTGCGGGAAAATACCACAAGACTAGATTTCTCTTTCCCCCCCTCCCCCCAGCATCCATACAGGGTATGCCGCTAGAGATGGAATATGGCAACGATGTGGACTTCATAGACAAGGAAAGGAAATCCCTTGACAAGCTACTCACAATAACTGACTTCAAACTAAAACATGAGAATCTCTATAAATTAATCCAAAATAGAGTTCACCCACATATAGTTATTGACAAAGCATGAAGCTAAAGAAAATGACAATTCACTTTGTGGCGGCGAACCATGGGCGAAAAGTAAGATCCTGAGATCACTGCTCTGCAGTACCGCTGATAATTCTGCACGCTGAGTCATGAGGACCATAGCTTTCTGGCCATTCTGTAAGCCATGGATTCATAAATCAAAAATGCCTTTGACAAAAAGACTATGTTTGTACAACACAACCTGCATATCCTTGATGCTGTACAATTTCACTAGCTCTAGGCAAGGTTGATGCCTTGGACACCAATGGCCAGACAGCATAATTTTCAGCGATGCACTATACAAGATGTGAAATACATCACCGCTGCCCATAAAAATCACCCAGCGAAAATGGTCCACGTTTGGCCATGCTCTAAGGATGCCAGAAGACACACCTGCACAGAGAACCTTGCAATTCTCCCTACTGGAGCCAGTAAGTATAAAGTCAGGAGAGGACTTCAAGAAAACAGGACTATGCACTCAGAGGAAGTTAAAGATTTGGTTGAGGATAAGACACGGTGGTCAAAAGCGAAGAAGGACTAAGTGCAAAGGCCTGCTCTGTAGACTGTTTCTACTACTGCTACAGCTCCAGAATACAGTACTCCTATATACATGCTTCTGGGTAGAGAGAAAGCAAGAAGGAAGGAGGTTGCCCATGTTTCGAACGATCGCCATACGGCTGAACGGAGCCATGAACCCAGGTACGTAGTTTCATTGCTCATTACATTACCAACTGAGCTGTTGCCTCACAGACATTCACTTTGTTACCTAACTGGAAATGAACTGACAATACTCCAGCAAATAATGTACGGCTTGGAAAATTGGCAACAAAATCAAGGTATCCAAGCAACTACTGCATCTGTAAAAACAGAAGTCATCCGCAGATTTCATTTTTTAAATAATTTTATGATAAGACTTTCCAGCAAGCAAAATGTGCAAGGCAGATTATGGTGTCTGTTGTGCAACTCACACCCCACCCCATGACACATATAAAAATCTCTGTCACTGCTAGACAGAATAACTTTGAGATTTTAATTCACTAAATTTATCAGACTGGTCAACAACTCCGCAGATTCATTATCATACTTTATGGCTCTCCTCGCTCATAATCCTGGCGTCAATGACTATGGGACACCTGGAATTTTTTTACCCTGATTAGGTCTTCTGATTGGTAAGTTTGATGGTGGGAGCTAGTGTTTGCATATGTACAGTGAGTCTCACGAGCATCAACTGTTAATGTGATCATGAAGATGAAAAATAAAACTCGTTCATTGGCAAGTGTTTGACCTGCAGATTTTCAGACAAATGCTCATGTCAGTGCTTCTCATGGGATGATGGAACTTAATAATAATTACAGGTAGATCAATTTAAAAAAAATAAGTTACCACTATGAGCAAGCAACATTGAAGAACAGCACACATGTCTACAAAATTTGAAAATCCCCTCCACTCAACAACCCTCTCCTTGGAAGCGTGTTGGGGTGGAAGAGGTTATATAGTAAAACATACACAAGATGGTGGTCTGGGGCTAACATCTTTGGCTTCCAGAACAATGATCCTGTCATTGGACATTAGCCAGCCAGAGGCAACTGAAATAACATCACACATATAGCAGAATCTGGTGGAGGTGTTGGTGTGGTGTGAAGACTATCTTCATAAAGCTGATGAAACTATTTAATTTGTGTCATGGAAAAGGTATGTGCACTGAAAGCCTGTATATTACCATTGCAGCATTGGACGCATTATTGTTGTAGTGATAATGGCTTGAGCTGCCACACTCCAGGTTCTTTGTTCCTGACTTATTACAGATAGTCACACGATTACTGAAAATGTGGGTGGATTCTGTAACAAATCTCCAGACCGTTGCTACATGTATCAGACCTTTGCCACCTTCGTAACGATGGACCTAGGTCAGTTTATTGTCACAGTGTCTACGAAGTGAAGTATTTTGATTATGACTTAAGATACTTAAGTGACAGCCCCTCTATTGATTTATGCTTCAAGTATGCGATCTCGGCCCTGTTACATTACCGGGACACAAGAAATCAATGTCGGCTTCGGATTTGTAGATCTTGGCCAGCGTAGTAATGATGCGCTAATGTGTATACATGCAGAATATGTTACTATCATTAATAAACAGTCAGTTCTAATTAACACTGCTCGATTGAACTACTCAGTATGCAAGCCAGTTTTGTTCTCTCGTAATCTAGCAATCGGGATCAACCGGAAAACATATTCAATCCATGACTGTTCACTGATAGCTGAGAAATTATCTGTCATTCATGTCTTATACCATTTCTCACCAAAATTTGGATTCTGACCAAGCAATACATGTAGCTTATCGGAAATCATTCTACATGTACAAGTGCTTGGTATCCAGCCATGTGGAAGGAATAGTGTCAATGGATAAGTGTCACAGTGTGTTATTTGTGCTGGTCTTCACACATAACAAGGTCTATTCTTGAATAGCCTGATTTTGGATGGAGTAGAGATTGGAGCATCCACATCCTGCTGGAATTAAGAGATTTAATCCATGCTACATCTACCCTTGGATTAAATTCCTAAGTCAGGTTTAGTGAATCTGTCATATTGTATTGTATGGAATGCAGCTCAAGATGTTTGGCCAGGTCTTCAGACGATGAGTGGCGGTGGAGGGGAGAGAGAAGAAACACCCATATATGATCTACCGGTATACCGCAAGCCAGGAAAGTAAACTGCAACTCTCAAGGATTATCCTTGTATACGGTCTTATTTATTACTGTTGATTGCCATTATTCATCACTTTCTTGCAAAGCAGAAGCGTAGGAACAACAACAATAGGTGGAGGAACAGGATTTTGGATTCAAGTATTTCAGGCATGGGATTTGGGACTGATGAGAACGTCCCTATACTCACTTATTGTTAGCGTCGGACAGAACGTTTCTTTGAAATAATCTTACAGTAAAAACTATTGGTGAAATTAATCAGTTATGAAATCTCTGTGGCAGTAGTGATGTAGAAATAATGAACCCTATAAAGTATATCTGCACTATTTGTGTATAATCTGTGGCCAAACAGTGAAATACTTTATAAAGTTGGGCAATTCTATGTGTAGAATTCACTGACAATCAACTTCACTGTAGATTATGCAGTTGAGGAATCGAGTCTGAAAGTACTAGTGCCTCGGAAGTAATTCTACATTACTTCTGGTCTGTGCGTCCTAGGATTTGTTCTTTCTAGAATAATTCTACAAAAATATGTTTCGGGCTAACAATGTCACATGATTCTTGAATTGTTTTCACATTTTCCTGCTCAACAATCATTAAGTACACATTAACCCTTTCACCGAAAAAAGTAAATTCTCTATGATATAAAACTTGATTCTGTTCAATATTTTAAAATTAATTTCACTTGAGCCATTGCTGCCTTAGGCATCAACCGCTTGCACTCAAATTAATTAAAGAATATTCAACAATTTTTCTGCTTTGAAGATAAGATTTGAGGATTTCATCGGTGAATGTGTTAATTAGTGTGAGACTGATCTACTCCATGATTACAAGTGAATAATTCATGATTCATCATCTTCACCAGCGCTTCAATTGCAATATTACCGAACTATGATTTGCGTAATCTTGCAGAAGTCATAATAAAGAATGTTTAAATAGGTGAAACGTTAACTCCTACTACTGCATGTTTGTTTACTTTGACTGCTGTGATGGAGTTACTTAATTACTTCTTCCTTGTTCATTGGCTTACATATAGAGCTCGGCTTTTGATTGACACAGGGCTGTCTTCTGACCGTATCCATAGCTCCCTTACAACCTTTCTTGGTCTGTATGTGCCATATCTCAGTTCCAAGTTGGGTGAGATTACTGCAGTCATGTAGCACATGCTCAATACAGTTCTGTTTGCACACATGGGGACATAGGGGCAGATACCAGACTTAGTTTCTTGTACATATGTTGATTATGCCTGTTATGACCAGTTGTCAAGCGAAAGATGACCACTTGCTCTGGTCGGGATAGTTCATGATATTTACATGTCTCTACTTGCTAATAATAATAATACTCTGCCTCTATGAACATCGCTGGGGTGTCAACTTGTTGCCTAGCAACTCTTGGCTTTAACTCTTTAATGGTAAAGCTGGACAAATCCAGCCTCTGCCGTGGTTCTGAAAAATATCCATTTTGCAGGCCAAGAGAAAAATGTTTTTGAAAATTCACCAATGAAATGACTGGCTCGATCCAGTGGTACATTTTCAAAAATTGTCTTCTAGGCCTGCTAAATTTACATTTTCTATGAGAAAATTGAAATTTTCTTTACCAAATTTGACCATGAAAGGGTTAATTACTTATCTTTACTTATTATTTAGTTGAACTCTGCTCAATATTATTGGGTATCCATGTTTTTAAATTCAGATAACGTCCAGAGAAGCAAGGTACCATTACCTCAGATTGTATCACTGTCACATTCTGTCACTGGATGCATACAAGTGCATCACATAATTATGTCTTTAACGATTTAATGGTCTAGTATAAAAACAGTTTCTGCACTGGTTTTGAGAAGTGCACATTTGCAGCTGCCATTTCCATACTGCCAAAGGACACAGAACAATGTTGTAATCTGGAATTTGCAGCACACGTTTCCATCAACTACATTGGATTCTCTTGTTGAGTTCCATGGCACAGCTCGCCACAGAAGTTCATGCATAAATGCTATTAATTACATTATATATATATATATTCGAATCTTTACTTGATTATAACCGTTCTACTTCAATCATGTCAACTGTGTACACATGAGGAAGGCATACTAATGACCAGTTTTTAAAACCTATCCGTCTAACTAATGGCTTCATCTTTAGGTAATTCCACCGTTGCTCTTGATTGACATGCTCTAGACATGGTATTGTTGGATTTCAGATGCAGAACTTGCAGGAGATGATATTTAAAAATGCTACAGAATCGGCTATGTCTCATATACCGCTGCAAGTTATTGAGGCCAAAATAACTGCACAAGTCATGCAACAGCTAGCGAGTCAAGAAGACGTCGCCTCATCCAATGTTACTTCTGCGACGGAGAGGACAAGGTTCAGTGAAGCATCTGCAAAGCATAGAAGATCAAATGCAAGCCCAGTTAGGCGGCGAGAGGATAGACTGTTACAGCAACATTCTGCTAGGAGTAATGCAGCACAGACAAGTAGACTGAACCAAGGTCAAACACGCTATGGCCGCACAGGGCTAGCACAGGCGGTGAATAAACCCAAAATTGCACTGGGTCGTATTGGTAGAGGTACTGGACGGGCTACCTTACCTGTTAATACTAGAGGCAGAATGCTAGTTCAAAGGGCTAAGTCTAGAGATAGAAAAGAAGGGGGGAATCTATCTAAAGGCAGAATTGAGGAAAAGGGTGTAGGTAGGGATCGTATGGCAGAGAGGGATGTTTTCAAAGACAAAATAGGTAATAGGTCTGGTGGTAGACTGAATGAGAGAGAAATTACTAGGGGAAGAATGGTAGCGAGAGAGGTGCCTAAGGGTAGAATTGAAAAAGATGTGCCTAGTGGCAGATTGGCTGGCTGGGGTGTGCCTAAAGGCAGAAGAATTGAAGGAAAGAATTTACGGGGGCCTAAAATGGAGGGCATAGATGAGACAGAGGGTGTGAGGGGCCTAATTGATGACTGGAATGTTAGTAGCTTGGGTGTTGGAGATGTTGGTCTGTCACATAAAATAGAAGATAGAGAGGTTGGCTTAATGAGGGAAATGGCTGACAGGGACATGGGTTTGAGAGGCAGAATGGATAAGCGAGACATTAGTTACATGGGAGAAATGGATTTTGGTTTGAGAGTTGCTGAGACTAATGTTGGATCTAAGGTAGGCATGGAAGGGAGAGAAGGTGATTTGCGAGGAATGGGCTTTAGAAGCAGGATAAATGATCGGGATATGGATCACCAAAGGGGCGGGATGGCAGAGAGGAATGCTGCATCTAGGGGCCATATGCAAGAAAGAGATGTTGGCCATAGGTCCTACGGTGAAGAGCATAGTGCTGGCTCTAGAGGTATGCTGTATGAGAAAAGCAGAATACAGGAGAGAGATGGTGGTACTAGGACCCGAATAGATGACATGAGAGATGTTATCCGTAAAGCTCATGTGGAAGAGAGGGATGTCGTAACATATAGGATGGAAGACAGTAATGATATCCATATGGCTAGAATGGCGGAACAAGGAAGATTAGATAGGAGAGATGTTGATTCTGCATCTAGAACGGATGAATTGTATGGTGAATCTAGAGGTATGATTACTGCTGGCAAGATGCTGCGTACAGCTATGAATGAGCCTCCTCGAGGTCTGGCACAAATCACCGACTACAGGGCTGTGAAGAATGACGAGAGCAGAAGTATGATAAAGATCAGTCTTGGTGAGGGCAACACAAAGCTGAGAGAGCTGATGAAGTTGTGGATGTTGGACAACATGAGAGCAGAGAAAGGTAATATCTACATTTATTTCAGGTTCTTAAGTTTTTCTTTATATTTTAATGTTCATTGCACATGCAAAGTGCATGCTGATTAGATATTTGTGTTTATGGCATGGCATTGCCGTTATATCTGATCACTACGCATTGAAGTGATAGGAAATGCGACAATAATGTGTAGTTCAGCAATGTTCTGTCAATATTGTGCTTCGTGATCGGGACATCCTTTAGTATGACACAACTCATCTTGACTCTGCCTTGTGGCACACTACAGTTAAGGCAACTTTAGGACTTGATGCAGCTATCGTCAAACAGTCACAAGGAATTAACAAATTCATACAAAGCCTTGGATGTTCCAGTCAGCATCACATATTCATTGTATGCACTTGAATACTGACTGTGTGATGGTGCCAATCTGGCTACATAGAATAATACAGCAGATCATTAAGATCGAGTCATGGGAGTGATATAGAAAACCATAGTTCACCCTAGCTTAGGACATGGACCATTCTTCACAGCTCAGACTGCAATGCTATTTATTATCATTTGATGCTGAGATAGACATCGGGTTAATAATCACATAGAACAACACAGAAATTTCAACATCATCACTCATTGCAAACAGAGGACAGATAAGAAAGTGTGTGCTCACAGTATATTGGACAAAATAATGTGTGGCTATTTAACCCTTTGAAAAAGAAAGACCAAAACACCAAAATTCTTTACAGTTTAATAAATGTTCTTTTAAATATGTTGAAACTAATTTGAGCAACATGTTCCTGTCAGATTAGTTTTAAAAATATCCAACAGCTTACCCATGTAGTGACCTTGATATTTGGGATTCTGAGAATTCAGGATTCAAAGGGTTATAGCAGCATTAGATCCTGTCATCCTTGACTGGTTGTAAAGGCACTCGCTACCAGAAAACTAATTCCATTTCAGTACCCATGTCCAGATGACCTGGTTAAAATTGCCATCAGATCATAGATGAGTAGATGGTAGGAGGTACCCCCATGACCAATAATGCATCATGCACATATGCCTGGACTTTTATATGGGAACTTCAATACAAACTCTTCAAAGGATCTCCATTCTGCTCATCTTTCTCTATGTCAAATACATAATTCTTCTTATATGTGAGCACATATATTTCTAGCATAAAAATATGAATGTTTCCAGTGATTCCGAAACAGAAGTCTCCTTGGACAAGTTCAACGAAACAAGAACCGACAAATCATTTTATCCCTTTAGAACACGCCAACAGTCACACAAGCTACCTCAGTATTCCCATCCTTCCCCTCATCCTGCAAAGATGCCACTATATGGGCAGTTCTTACACCTCCACAGATTATTTTCAATAGATGAGGATTATGGATGAGATCACCTAGACTTCCAAGGCTATTTCATAGTCAGAGGATACCGACAAAATATCCTAAGAATAACAAGCCAGAAGGCAAACTCAGAAACCCACCAAAAATGGCTGTGGCTGAAAAATGTACCAAGCACGTCTAACGCCACCAATGGACCAATCTTCATGTGTGAATTCAGAAGAATATTCGCATATTTCTAAAGATATTGATAAGTAAATATTAACGTATCATCCAAACAAACGCTAGATACGAACCACTTAACCAGGAAAAACTACTTTTTCAGTGACTGGAGGAACAAATATACACCTGTGCAAAAGTTAAGCACCAGCAAAAACAATAGAACGTAGAAACATGATGGTACAACTAGGCTGCCATACTTTTTGTCCCCGCGTTAGCTGACATAATTCCAAGTACGAAATGCACATGCATGCATGACTTCACGCCGCTTGATGTCCGTGCGTGGCGGGAAACAGCACACGTGTTCAGTTATGTAAAAGTCCAGTTTGAGGTGTAGAACATTACATACAGATTTAGGCGACAAGATTAGGAATTTTGTGTTCATGACCGTGGTTTATTTGTACAGAGAGAATTAGCTCTTGATTGTGAACCGCTATGGCAAGACGAAGGTTAAGTGATCATGTGAAATGGCAAATCATAGGCATGCATACCACTGGTATGTCATGCAGAGAGATTGGCAGACAGCTGAACATTAACCATACTGTAATCAGTCGTTTGATTGCAAAACATGGGCAAACTAATGAGGTGAAGGACAGGCCTAGATCTGGAAGACCGAAGAAGACTACTGCCCGTGATGATCGAGCCCTAGTACGCCTTGTTAGGAGATCTCCATTCACCAACAGCAGAGTGCTCAGCCAGCAATGGGAAACGCGCAATAGAGTGTCAATGTCTACCGTCAAAAGGAGACTGTATGCTGCTGGCATGAAAGCTAGGAGACCTGTCAGACGTCCTCTCCTCACTGCACACCACAAAGAGGAGCGTCTGAGGTGGTGCAACGAAAGAAGACACTGGAACATGAGATCCTGGAGACGGGTACACTGGTCCGATGAAAGTCGGTTCCTGCTTCATGCCACAGATGGTCGAACTCGTGTATGGAGGTCCAGACGCACGGCGTACGACCAACGTAACATCATGGAAGAAGTTCCATTTGGTGGAGGTTCCGTTATGATATGGGGGTGCATCTCATTTGATTGTAAGCTGGATCTGTTGGCTGTACCTGGAACACTAAATGGACAAAGATATCAAGATTCCATACTGGATAGAGTTGTGGTCCCTCATTTTGTAAATCATGCACCTGGAACCCACCCTATATTCATGGATGACAACGCCCGACCACATCGTGCTAGAGCTGTGCATGAATACCTCCGCCAGAATGCCATCGAAACCCTACCATGGCCAGCAAGGAGCCCTGACATGAACCCTATTGAGCATATCTGGGACATTCTGGGAAACATGGTGAGAAGGAGGGATCCTCCTGTGCAGAACCTACAGGAATTAACAGACGCACTCCATCTTGAATGGCAACGAATACCACAATGGCGTATCAGTCGGTTGGTGACCAGCATGAGACGTCGTGTCCAGGCCGTCATCCAGGCACAAGGTGGATATACCCGGTATTAATAATGACAGTCTCAAACTCGTGCACAGATGTTAAACTTCGTTTTCAGACACCATTAATGACAATCTAGCCACGTGTGTCAACTGTAGGGCAATAGTTGTCAGTTGTGTCAACGTAACCATATTCAGGCCTCGTTTTCAAGTTCAAACAAAAACATACAGTGTTTCCCCACCATCATAATCAGCATTCCTCTAGTTGCATTATTACCTCTTGCACTAAGATGGATGGGTACATAAATGTTTATGCTATTGCTTTCTTCATAGCACATGAATATACCCTCGCATGTGCGTAAAAATAGGGTGGTGCTTAACTTTTGCACAGGTGTATACATTAAGCATACAGCAAAACTGTAATATCTCGCTCAACATTGAGCATACTCTTCTCTTCATCAACTTGCACGGAAATCCAACATACAGAGTGAAAATCAACTGTCTCACAAGAAATCTAATATGCCTTATCACATGTAAAGCTTGCGGAAAGCAATACATAAGGGACACTTTACTTATATTCGAAATCAGAACACTGGAGCGCCTGTGATACGAATCTGTGAAAAATTACAAATATTTCAATCTCAACGGCCATACCAGATGCGATGTTGCTTACCTGCTACCATTAGAAACTACAGGCCAGTAATCCACAAATTGGAGAAAGGAATGAGCCACACTCTATCCAGCATGTTCAGTGCATGAATGTCATATGTATAAAGCAGGTGGGATATGCCCTGTAGGTGGGGCTTAGAATACACCTTCCATATCCTCTGCGTGTCGTAAGAGGCGACTAAAGGAGGTAACGGTGAGGTAACCCTGACAGAAACCTCGAGTGCTGAAGACGGAGGTTCCAGGTCGCACGGCACACTCTAACAAACCATGGATCCACGCACTTAACGCATATGATCATGTCGATAGTCACTTACAGGACTGGCGGTATGATCAGCGAACGAAAAGAAGAAGAAAGCAGGTGGGTTAACACTCATCCCTTCATGGAAATTGCGTAATTATATCTAGACGTAGTTATTATCCCACCGCACTCCAACCAACAAGTGTCATTGTCACTTAAGAGTTATGACCTAGATAGGGTCATCAGTGACACCACCACCCAATTGTTGTACAAGATGACGCTCGAGGAATATAGCTACCATTAACATAAATTCTAATCCAAATGAAACCACATCCAGAGTACTCAAATGTATTGAAACACTGACGGATAACAACAGTTCATACCCTTTTTACAGTCTGAACAACGGGAGGCATTATGACGGCTCATCTATCAACCTGGCAAAAGCAAAGACTAAGCTAAGCTACACCAATAACACAATGCTCTAAGTATTCTTTGCCAGATCAACGAATGACAGAGAAATTGTCACCATACAACCAGACTCTTTGTCAGATGATATCACAGCCACAGATGTTAGGACTGCCTCAGCTCTTGAGAATTTCTGGTCCACTACTTCCTCTGCATAGCACTGGAGACGGCTTCACTGAGACTGAACGGAGGACAGAATGATAAGATAAAGAACACATTAAGAACGAATAGATGGATGCAGATGAAGAGCCATTACACCACTCTATAGGTGATCCCAGGATACTACAAACAAATCAAAACAACTGAGAATAAGAATACCACTTGGCTGAGGCTCTGTCATCTGTGAGCACTCCACAACACACACAAGCATCCATTCCCAGTATATACATTGGACTTCCTACCAGAGATGCACTACATGGCTATAGACCTCATAGAAGAACCCTCTTGAAGACCTCATGTGGCTGCAGCACAGCTTATGATCAAGGCCAAGACATTTCACCATGGATGTATGTCAGCTACAGACAAAGGAAGTGACAAAGGCATGAAGCTGCCTGGCAGAAGAAATGAAGGAAGAGGGAAATCCTCGCCTCATTGATGTACAGTTGTTCCGAAGAAAATAGATTTATTTTTCTCCATGAATGTCTATTTGTAGGCCAAAGGAATTGTTTGCAAATTTATGACTAGAATGACTGGCCCGATTATCGATCTAGTCATTCCAAACTTTCAGTAGTAAAATACTATTATTACAAATTGTTTTCTCTTGGCCTGCAAATGGACATTTCCCATGTCCACTGTCATGGCCAGTTTTTGCCTGGCTTGAACATTAAAGCGGTGCTGGAACCATTATATAGTGGATCCCTTACGGTACTTTTAAACTGTCTTGCATGCAGTAGACCCCATTGTCGCAGAGCAGCACTGCAAGCCCAATACATGTATCACTACCACCCAGTTGTCATGTTCGAACATGGCAAGACATTCACAGCAAAGTTGGTCACCACAGGCACAGTCATGATTGCAGCATGTTAATCTCCAAAAGTCACTCGCGTAGGGATGGTTATCACAAACAAATAAACATTGGTGACTTGTTGGTGGTGATTAGTGATCTCATTAGTCGTCACATGTTGAGGAGACCTGGGAGAGCTTTTCAAGCTTCAACACACATGTAGAATCTACATGTAAATCAGCATAATATGTTGTGTGTGCTACACAGTGACATCAGAGAAGCAGGACTGTAAGCTCAAATAAACTTGAGTAAGGACAAGACATAGTTGCTTTAAGAAGTAAGGATTGATTACAACTTGTGGTGTTGATGGCACAGTCCAATGATTGAAGGAGGAAGGATTCATTGCGTCTGACTGAGGACAAGATACAAGGATCAATTCAGACTGACTAAAGACAAGAAATTGGCGTGTCAGTGGAGGGATTGATTGCGACTGGCTCTGTACAAGGCTTTGTGACTCGAATGAGGAAGGATTGATTGCGACTGACTGAGAACAAGATACAGTGACTTAAAGGAAGGAGGAATGATTGTGAATGTGGCTGCGGACAAAACACATTATCTTGAAGGAGGAAGAATTGATTGAGACTGGCTAAGGACACGATACAGTGACTTGACGAAGGAAGGATTGATTGTGACTGGCTGAGTACAAGATATGGTAGCTTGAAAGAAGAATGATTGATTGCGACTAACTGAGTACAAAACATGGTAGCTTGATGAAAGAAGGACTGATTGCGACTAACTGAGGACACAATATAGTGACTTGATGAAGCATGGATTGATTGTTACCATGGCGTTGGACAAAGCAGTTGCTTGAAGGACGAAGGATTGGTTGTAGTTGTAGTATGTGTTTACCATGACCGTGCCAGAATATAACGTACATCATCGTTATCATTGTGAAATGAAGATATTTTCTCTCGGAGATAGGAAGAGTATATCAATTTAATTGCATTTCAAGCTAACCCTACCGGTACATCATACTGTTAGCACAATCTTCTACCACCTTTAAATTAGTTAGGTTTATTATATACATATTTATTCATGCACAAGGAGTAGTTATCGCAAATGACTCGAGATGTCTCCAGGCTCATTTCTTTTAGCGGAGCAAATGTCTGGTAACGGTCTATGATGACCAAATTATATACTAAGGGAAAAAGACTTATCCTTATGATCCAGCCCCATCAACAGTGCCATTTGACGCTGCTAGCTCTTGGCGTCCGCTGAATCAAAGGTGGAGAGCAAGGTGAGGTTTTTTCAGCTACCAATTATGAGTAATCATGCCATTCTCATGTCTGGTCACCTCCAGCACGTGTCGGATAAGAGACTCATTACTGTCATCATATATGCTACAGTAGAGCACAGAAGTAACTGAACATGTTTCCAAAACAAAATAGATGTTACTGTTGGATGTTTAGAACATAATTATATTGGAAAACATTGCTGCCTTACCTGGGACAGCCACATCGCGGCATGTCAATATTGAGCAATTTTATTCAATGAGATACAACCAGATAATATTAGAACCATCAGATTAATGGAACCATCATATATTACCAGAGTCATAAATGATTGAGACCGATTCTTCAATTCATGAATTGATATTTAAGATTATTCACTTCCGCTTTATATGAAGACGTGAATGCGAATAAAGTGTCGGAAGAAAACTGGGCCATAGCTAGATTGTTGCTGGCGCTCATGCTTGGGACGCCTCTGCAGACAGGGTATCTAACAATATCAATAACTGCACCGGAGGGTACTCCAGATTTCATAGTTTGCTGTGGGTTGTCTTTTGGAACATCAACCAGAAAATGCAGATTTTCAACGGGAACTTGTTATCATAACTCGGTAGTGATTTGAATTATGAAGCGCAGCTATTGGAAAACCTATATTGCCAAACTGCAGTGCCAATAATTGCAGCTCTCTCATCTGTGCAAGACCAAGCCCACCACCATCTACACTGGGCCTCTCAATAGAGATGGAGTATGCAGACCATGTCAACTATGCAGACGATGTCAACTTTGTAGATGAGGAAATGGAGCCTCTCAATAACCGTCACACTTTTGTTGCAGAATAAGGCAAGAATGTGAATCTCTATGAAAGAAGCCAAGACCGAGTTTACCCATGTACACCTATCAGTGACAGACTAATCAGTGACAAAGGCATCCCGCTGTTTGGCGTGGAGGAATGGGGGAAGAACAAAATCCTTGGTAATCTAACATCCTCTAACATCGCTGCACATTGTGTCACAGCTAATATTGCCTTCGAGTGCTTTTGGAAACTGTTGACCAGTGGATCACAAATTCCCCTGGGCAAAAAACTACGCTTGTCTGACGCGACCTGTGTGTCACTGATGTACACCTGTAACAGTTGGTCAGCTCTGCAGGCAGTTCTAGATAAACTTGACGACTGTCACCGCACACACCTTCGTAGTATAATCTCTAATGACGCATTATACACGATGTGTAATACAGTTGCATTGTCAGGTGACACAACAAAGATGGTCGGTTTTGGCCATGTTCTGTGAATGCGACAAGGCACCCCTGCACAGAGAGCCTTGGAATTTGCTGTAGTAGGTGCCAACATCTACAAAGCTCATAGAGGACGCGACTGCACAAACCTGCTACATGTGCTGCATACTGATCTAAAAGGAGCTGGACTGGGTCCACTGATGACCAAGAAGAACCTGACGGAACTAAGGACTCTCACTGAGGACAAGAAACTGTGACCAAAGGACTGATTGCAGCTGCAGGATGTTTTCAAATTATTGCAGACGCAGAACACGGTACATTGCCAAACTATTTGATTACAAAAGGATTTCTTTTTACTAAAGAAGAGACATTAGCAGGAGAAATTGTTACACACTAGCAAAGGTGTCAATGATCTAGTTTCCTATATTCTAAGCAATTCAAAAGATGGAAGCATTGACATATATTATTTAAATAGCGAATCTCAATTATTACATGGACTACGCAAAAGAGGAGAGCTTATGTGGACATGGTGCAAGGATATGCCAAGAATTAACAGTCAATTTACTGACACAACCCTTTGCTGATGATCTGTGTGTTGGCTGGTTGATGAAATTGCTTTAGAGGAATATGAATGGATGGAGACTACAGTACACATCAGAAATAACCTAGGTTGTTTCCAAAACAAAATAAAATATACTGTGAAAATTTGAACATAATTGGATTGGAAGACATTGCTGTCTTCCAATCCAATTATGTTCAAAATATTCAGCAGAAAATTTCTTACATCATGATCAAAACTGTACTAACTAACTTGTTTCTGTTTTGTTTTTTGTCACCTGCGAAGCAGAAAAAGCGAGACATAGGTATCACTTTTCTGACGGCAGCAGCATCAACATTAAGTTTTTATGTTTAGCAAAACTTCTCAGCTTATATTTCAGGATTGGTTAAGCCTATTGCAACTGAACTTGGATACATTATTACCTATAATGTTAGGAAGCAGCATGAGGATGTTGGGGTCACAAGGTCAAGGTCACTGACTGATACAGAACTGTTATTTCAACATTAAGTTTTTACGTTTAGCAAAACTTCTCAGCTTATATTTCAGGATTGGTTAAGCCTATTGCAACTGACCTTGGGTACACGGTTACATATAATGTTAGGAAGCAGCATGAGGATGTTCGGGTCACAAGGTCAAAGGTCACTGTGACTTTGATACAGAACATTTATTTCAACATGTAAGTTTTTACGTTTAGCAAAACTTCTCAGCTTATATTTCAGGTTCGGTTAAGCCTATTGCAACTGACCTTGGGTACACGGTTACATATAATGTTAGAAAGCAGCATGATGATGTTGTGGTCGCAAGGTCAAAGGTCAAGGTCAGTGGGACCTTGATACAGAACTGTTATTTCAACATTTAAGATTTTGCGTTTAGCAAAACTTCTCAGCTTATATTTCAGGATTGGTTAAGCCTATTGCAACTGAGCTTGGATACATGGTTACCTATAATGTTAGGAAGCAGCATAGTAACATTGAGGGCAGAAGGTTAATGGTCAAGGTAACTGTGACAAACAGGAGACAGACGAGACATTTAATTCCGCTGAATTCTTGTTTAACACATCATAGCTTATTTCTGAGCTGTACTGTATTTAATTCTGTTGGAACAGGAAGAACTGTGGCATGAATACTGATACATAGATATCAAGCATGGATATACAGTCCCTCAGTGTCCGTATTTACGAAGAGTGCCTAAGTTGTGCACCCACCTAACTGCTTGCACCTAGGCTATTTAGACGACCCGACTACATCGTATTCATGAGGAAGTGGCTAAATATTCATTTAATATCGGGGAATACAGACTTGGGGTGTTTACTTATGCCAGAGTTACACATTTGTTTGTACTTTTATAAGTACCCTTCGTGAATACAGCCCAGAGAGATTTTTAGGCACACTCATATGGAGACTAATCCCTTCAGATTTGGAGCAAAAGCAAGTATTGAATAAACAATAGTTGACTCTACTAGAGAACGAAACCGAACCCAGCCTGGATCTAAAAGGGTTTCTATGCTTCCTCGTGGCAAGAGGATAGGGTTTGGTGACGCATCATGGATTATATTGTTCATTGGACATCATTCATTTTCATGCTTATTACACTCAGGATACCGAGATATCATATTAGACATGTTTGATGGATCTGTCAGATGACTCTCTTGTTCTAACTGAAGGACAGCTTCGATTGTTGGATTCCCTTGATGAGAGCATTTGATGGACCATTTATGTATTCTGGAGACCCTCGATATGGCACAAGTTCTCAGCAGAAACTTCTTGCTCAGATCTATTCTAAACACCTCTAGCTAATTGGATGAGGTTAGAGTCTCTGGATATGGAATGTAGACGAGGGATCTCTTCACACGAATCTCTAGGAGCTCAAAACACTCAAATGTGTTAACTTATTAGGACAGCCGAATAATGAACTTTCAAGTGTACATTTACATAGAATTAAACAGGGATTTTTTGCATCTACAACCGTGTGCTGGAATTGGATGGGCGTTGGTGCTGGAGTGTGGGGTGTGTGATTTCTTTCTCTTTGCACCGGATTCTCTTGGAATGTTATAAAGTGATAAGAATCAACCAAATTGCTTTGCCCTGTAGGTGGGGCTTAGAATACACCTTCTGTCTCCTCTGCATGTCGTAAGAGGCGACTAAAGGAGGTAAGGGTGAGGTAACCCTGACAGAAACCTCGAGTGCTGAAGACGGAGGTTCCAGGCCGCACGGCGCACTAATAAACCATCGATCCGCGCACTTAACGCATATGATCATGTCGATAGTCACTTACAGGACTGGCGGTATGATCAGCGAACGAAAAGAAGAAGAAGAACCAAATTGCTATGAGGCCATGTTCCAAGTGAGATAAATTTTGTTGCAGGTAGCAAGTAAAGGAGACGGAGAGAATACTAATATCATTAGTGTAACTTTTTGTTGACCACTTGCCCCTTTTATGAATATACAAGATAATTAAGTCTATCTATTCTAGAGGTGGTACTTGATTGTTCTACGTGTACCATGTAGAGTGAGTATATGTATATGCCCTTAGCAATTATGGAATACATGTACATGTATATTTGGGTTTGTCTGCCCGTTTGCAGATCAAGAGACTCTACCATCTGCATTGCAAAAAACAAACACCATCATTATTTTCAGCCTTAATTATGGAAGGGAAAGCTAATTGTCTATTTCATGCTCGCCATCATACCATAACAACAGTCACTACGGGTGGAAGAACATACCAAACATTATTGTATTGTAATTCTACTAATGACAATAGTGATATGTATTAAAATGTCGCTACAGATTTACCCAATTTTAAAAGCAGACCTGCGACCAGCTTCACAAAAGTACATAAATGACACTCTGTCGTAAAATCGAAAACCGACCATTCTGAATGCCGCTTTTGACATTTATGCTGTACTTAAGAACCATTTCTGAAACTGGCCCCTGGGTTAGTTCTGAATGGGTTATTCCCCTTTAATCCTTTGATGCTCACATGTGATAAAGAAGATAACTGTTCTGATTTCTATGTTACCAGATATTGTATTTGAAAACTTATTACTTATTGCTTATGTCTGACGAGTTCTTTTGCACCAATTTGATTGCGACTAGCTTTTTATTGTAAGTTTTTTGTTGAGTGTACACCAAAACCCTCGTACATATACCTACCCTCCGGTAGAAGAACCAATATACCATGTGACATGTCAGCTTGTACTCCATTCAATTCACCGTTCCAGAGTATCCATCCATCATCTGACATAGTATGATGTCATAATCAGCTCAGCTCATGTATGATGACGTCGCAATCATTGCATCACAAAGGATTCCATATAGACTGTCATCAAATCCCAAAGAGTCTGACACGTATAAATTGTATATCTTTGTAATTCTTTGCTATTTAATAAACACGCTGTTGAATATTTTGAAACTAATTTAACTGGATAAACTGGAAGCTGTTGCTGCTTTAGGCAGCAACAGCACCCAGTCAAATTAGTTTCAAAATATCCAACCGCTTACCTGTGTAGTTTATTCAAATTTCAAATTTCTGATAGAAAAGGCCTATTTGCCGACCAAGAGAATATTTTTTGCAAATTTACCACTGGAATGACTGGCTCGGTTATCGAGCCAGTCATTTCAGTTGTAAATTTTCAATAATAGTCTTCTGCAAATGGACATTTGTCAAGACCACTGCAGAAGCCGTCTTTGGCTGATATAAATGTTATGGTTACGGGTTGACAATGTGACAGGGGATCAGGCTAACACGCCCCATCTGTTTCAAGTCTGGGTCTGTCAAGCAGCACTTTGACACAATTGACATTTCCAATTTATCTATACATCATACGATGTCATAATTAACTACGTGACGTTCAGGATGACGTCATAATCATTACGTCATGAATGATTCGATTTAGTATGTCTTTAACGCTTAATAGACTGGCACGTACAAATTGTATATCTTTACTATTTAATAAACATGCTGTCGAATATTTTGAAACTAATTTGTTTCAAACTATTCAACAGCTTAACTGTATAGTTTTCTGGAAATTGATAGTCGGGGAGTTCAAGGAAGGATCGATCGATCGCAACACGAGCGTGGTGTGGGTGGAGCTTAGCTAGAGATGGGCGGGGCATAGCTAAATCTGGAAAGGTGAATTTAGTGGTCAATCCAATCAAAAATGGTATTGTCCATTTACTACCTGAATAGCTGGCTCGATAAATGAGCCAGTCATTCCAGTGGTAAATTTTCAAACATCTTCAATTGACCTGCAAACAGACTTTGACTAAGCAAACACTTTACTTGACCAATCCTGCCTATTGAAGAACCAGTCAGATCAATGAAATGGCTTCAAAAATACAATTCCTGCAGTAGTGTTTTTATGACAGAGTTATCTCCCTTATGTGTAAGAGCATGTGGCATGGATTGGTGGCAATAATGCAGCTCTTATAAAGAGTACAAATGATTTATTATGAAATATTTCTTCGCGGCTCTACGCAGCGGGTGCTATTCAAAGGCTAATAATACCTGGAAAATGTATCTGTTCATTAATTATATATTAACCTTGCCACGTAATTTCAGAGAAGAAAGAGACGCCAGCCCTTCGTCGGATTGAACTTGATATTGAGGCAGTTAAGCAGGAAAAGTATAGGTCGAGGTAAATATAATATATAGTCAAACCTGCTATAGAGACCACCTGTATTAAGAGACCACCTGCCTTAAGAGTGTCTTCAAATCCCAAGCGACCACCTGCCTTAATAGACCACCTGTATTAAGAGACAACCAGCCTTAAGAGAGTGCTGTCTTGAAATACCAAACCCAATTAAGAAATACATTTGGATGTCTGCTGAGAGACCACCTGCCTTAAGAGAGTGCCATCGTAAAGTGTCTTTGTGTCTGTATCCGGAGCTGTATCTAAAAAACTACTGATGTGATTTGGCTCAAATTTTAATACAACTATTTGAACTTGGATTTACAGACTTTGACCATGAAACTTGGATTTACAGACTGACCATGAAACTTGGATTTTCAGACATTGACCATGAAACTTGGATTTACAGACTTTGACCACGAAACTTGGATTTACAGACTTTGACCATGAAACTTGGATTTACAGACTTTGACCATGAAACTTGGATTTACAGACATTGACCATGAAACTTGGATTTACAGACTTTGACCATGACACTTGGATTTACAGACTTTGACCATGAAACTTGGATTCACAGACTTTGACCATGAAACTTGGATTTACAGACTTTGACCATGAAACTTGGATTTACAGACTTTGACCATGAAACTTGGATTTACAGACTTTGACCATGAAACTTGGATTTACAGACTTTGACCATGAAACTTGGATTTACAGACTTTGACCATGAAACTTGGATTTACAGACTTTGATCATGAAACTTGGATTTACAGACTTTGACCATGAAACTTGGATTTACAGACTTTGATCATGAAACTTGGATTTACAGACTTTGACCATGAAACTTGGATTTACAGACTGACCATGATTCAGACGTAAAAAGCTTGTGGATTGGGCCAAATTTAGGATCTATGGATATCTCAGGAACTGCTGGTCTGATCTGAGTAAATTTTAAGACAAGAAAGAGTGTGACTACACTAGGATTCCACAACTTGATCTGAAGGAATCTGGAAAATCCGAAAAATCTGGGACAAAGCTATAAATGGGCATGGTATCGTTAGAAATGGGCATGGCATAGCTAGAAATGGGCGTGGCATAACTAGAACGGGCGTGGCGTAAATAGAAATGGGTGTGGCATGTCTGTCTCTGGCTGGTGGCTAGGCTGTCTGTCTGTCTGTTTCTGTCTGTCTGTCTGGCTGTGTATCTTTCCGGAGCTGTATCGCTAAAACTACAGATTTTAACACAAGAAATGGTGTAACAGTACAGTATTTCACATCTTTGGGCAAATCTGGAAAATCCGAAAAAATAGTGTAGTCTGTAATCTCTGATTTCTCTTGTTAATACGTTGGAAAAGCCAGTTTTGTTCCTAAAAATCTTTGACAAAGAATGAAAGAGCGTCTATATGGCATTCATCTACGTGTTGTTTTCCTACAGTATTACTTTAAGGAAGCTGATGAATCTTGGTCCAACGGGACTAACGCTGGAACAGATTCGCGGAGAAGAACTCCTGTTTTGTCTCATTGCTCGGGGGGCAGCGTATGTACATTATTATTATCTTGGCATTGTTTACATGACGTGAAACTCTACTCGGTATCATTCAGTCAAAATGAGTTATACATTACAGCTCATAAATAAGTTCAAATGTTTCCCAAACAAACTCGGAAACATGTTAGTTAGTATAATTTTGAACGCGATGTAAGAATTGTACTGTTGAATATTTTTTACTTAATTTGATAGGAAGTCATTGCAATAAGCCGTAATCGTTTCAATCAAATTGAGTTCAAAATATTCACCAGTAGGTTTTATTTTGCTTTGGAATCATTATATGTTGTTTCTGAGCTGGACTGTACTAAGCTTAACCCTTACCACTCTGGTGTCAAAATTTTTAATTTTCAAATTAAATTAAAAGATGAACCAGTGTTCATTTTTCAACAAGTTTGGTGGGAGATGGTGCTGTCATAAACAGCAACATCTCCCAGCAAAATTGTTGAAAAATGTACACCAGTTTGATACTAACAGTAAAAGATAGAATATTGACATCAGTGTGCTAAGAGTTAAAGGTGCATATTCACAGCAAAATGCTCATATGGTGGTTTTATTTCATATAAATTAATATAATTTTTTAAGTTGTCGAGTTGAATTAATTCAGTTTCACAACTAAAAAAATTATATTAATTTATATGCAAAGAAATCATCAAATGTTAAGATTTATTTCGTTTCCTTACATCTAGGCACATAATTTAAGCCTCTAAAAGTATATAATTTTAACAATTTTATTTTCAAGCATTTTCCTGGGAATATGCTGCACCTTTAGTTAACAATATTGATGTTAAATTTATAGGAAATTGTTGTAATCCTCTATATACCTTATTAGCTCACCTGGCACGAAGGTCCAATAACCCTTTCCCACATTAGCATATTTTGGGGAAATACCTTCCCGGAATGCATCGCGCATACCACTTCCAGCTGGTTACCGCGATAGCCGACACGCAAGCAGCATTACTTTACTATGGGAATCAGATACAGTGCACTTTAGGCAGTGCATATGAAAAACTATGTTCATAATATTTTTGAAGTCATACATCATTGGAAAGCTAAGCCAATTTTCTATGCCTTTCTGTATTAGTTTTTATAGTTTTATAAAATTTAATACAGTTGATTGCAATTTTAAAATATCCCCTATTGTCTACTTGATTTAATGAATCTAAGTCGAATGTGTATTTTATATATGCAAATAACTCGGTGAAAACATTACAAAAATATAAAGAATAATGCATTAATGTTTCGGCAATTGAATGCGCTTTCCAATGATATATGATTTAAATAATATAATGATTTTAGTTTATCATAGGAACAGTTTAGATTGCGGTGTATTTTAGTGTAAAAGTAACTCAACGTGGGTCAGCTGCTTGTTGGCGGCGGTACCAGCCAGCAGTTTTGCTCCGAGCATTGATTTAGTGGAGTCCCGGCGTAACGTCAATGTGGGAAAGGTGTATTGAGCTTATGCTATGACGGCCGGCTGTCCGTCAAATCACATCTCCTCCTTTATGCTTTGACTGATTTTAATGCTGGAAGGATCCTGTGGTGGTAAGCTCCAGAACTTCTATTCAGAATTTTGATTGGTCAATTTTTTTAGGTGAAAATCTTAGATTTTATTTTTTAAATTTACCAGAAATAATCAAAAAGTATCTCCTCCATAACCGTTTGAAGGATTTCAACCAAATTAAGATTTTATGAAAGATTTACTGGACAATGTCCAAATTCATCTCTTCCTTAGTCTCTTGATAGATTTAAACTGAATTTGGATAGAAGGCCCCTATGGTGATAATTTCCATAATTACCATTCAGAATTTCCATTAGTCAAATTTTCCAGTAGCCATCATTGATTTTCATACCTTCAATCCTATAGGAAAGTTGGGCGGATGAACCCTGTGGTGATTTGCTCCAGAACTTCCTAGTCCATTCAGAATTTTGATTGGTCTATTTTCCCAGTGACCATCTTGCTCTCAAAAATGACATCTCTGTAACTGTATCAGGCTGAAACTCATTAGATTTAATTTCTTCTAACTATTAGTGATTACAGTTTGTTCAAGAGAACTTGATTCTTGATAAAACATGGCTGTCATGGACCAATTAAAATTTTGTTTTTGGTGACTATATTGGATATTTTGTTGCCTGCTGAAATCTAAGGTTCAGTTTGATTGTGTAGTCATCGGCCATCATTAATTTCCCACTGAGTATCATTTGAACTGAATTCTCAATTTTGTATTTTATGTCTTGTTACTGCTGAACTTAAGTATTATGCCTGTTCAAATGCTAATGGTTCAAATGTGCGTTAAAGCCCTTGTTATGAAGCCACTTATTATCATCAGCAATGGCTAACTCATTCCAGCGGTAGGTCAGTCTCTGTCCATCTATCTGTCAGTCCATCTATCTGCGTGTCTGTCTGTCTTCAGCAATGGTTATCTCAACCCAGCCGTTCATCACTCATCATGCCATTAGTACGGCAGTAAAATATTAATCTCACATTTCGTCATATATACGAATAATGCACCGTCTTCGACTATATATTCATGTACTGTGGCATCAGCAAACATGGCAAAGATTAAACATTAATTACCCCAAATCCATTTTTTGTGAGACCATTAGTCATTTAATTGCCAAAGCCGGCCTTTTCTGTGGTCTTGCAAAATGTCCATTTGCAGACCAAGAGAAGACTATTTTAGAAAATTTACTAAACCAGTCGTTCAAGTGGTAAATTTTCAAAAATGTTTTTTCCTGGTCTGCAAATATATATTTTCTATGAGAAAGTTATCTGGTTAATAACATGGTTTCTCAGGTTCCTGCAGACAAGTTTGAAAGTGGCCAGTAGGGAGGATGTGAACGTATTATTTTGTAACATTATCGGGAATGCTCTGTTTCTGATGAAGCATAAGTGTGGCAGTGATGTCATCCAGGATTTGCTGACGGTCGCTAACGACGTACAGAGACGGCGGATCATCACGAGCATGCAGTCTCACTGCCTTGCATTGGCTATGCATCAGTATTCTTCTCTGTGCGTCATTAAAGCTCTAAGTGTCGCTCCATCAGATTCTAAGGTATGTTTTAAAATATTTTAATGGTAAAATTTGGTGAAGAATATAACTAAAATATTTGTTTATTGATTTACATGTCAGGAGAAGACTATTTATAGCTACCTGTCCTGAAAGGTTGGGTGAGCTTATGCCGTGGCAACAATCCGTCCGTCAGCCATCAACTTTTTCTTTAAAGGACCTCAAGAACCACTAGGCCAATTTCAATTATATGTGGCAGAAAGAATCCTTAGGGTGCAGAGATCCAAGTTTACTCAAACGGAGCCGATCAGCTAGTGGCCATCTTGAATTTTGGCCTGTTTTTAGAAATATCTTTAAATATCTTCTCCGAAAACTGCTTTGCTGATCGATTCAAAACTCATGAAAGATCTGGGGCAGCAGCTGAACCAAGTTTGTTCAAGGCAACGTAATTAGCCAAATGTTTCAGCAGCCATCTTGGGTGACCTAGTTTTCGCGAAAAAGACTTCTCCATAAATTTGGGAGATATGATTAGGGACTACGGGCCATTAATATTGATACATCAAAAAACCATGGCCACCAGGATCAATCAAAATTTAGCTTGTTTAGTGGCCATCTTGGATTTTCTGACAATTTCTAAGAAAGTCATATAAATGACTACTTATTAATCACTGGCTCAATTTTGACAAAGCTTGCCTAAACCTTCACAGAAATTGGATTGGTAAATTTTTCCAGTGGTCATCTAATTTGGTTCGGCTGTGCCAGTGGTCAATAATTCCAGGTGAGCGATACAGGCCCCTTGGGCCTCTTATTAAAAATGTATCTTTGGAATGACTGGCTTAGTTATATAACTTGGCATTTCAGTGGTAAATTTTGAAAAGTAGTCTTGGCATGTAAATGGACATTGCCCAAGACCACAGCATAGGCTGGTTTTTACAGGCGTGACCATTAAAGGGTACCGTTAACAATGAAAATATTTTTTTATTGAATATTCAGTTGCAGGCAAACAGATTATTTTTGAAAATTTTCTGCTGTAATGGTTGGCTCAATTTCTTCTTTGCCTGGTTAATGCTCAAATTTGCTCAAGAAAGTCAAAATATTTCTTTATTAAAGGCCTAGAGAAGACTACTTTTGAAAATTTACCTCTTGATTCTAGTCCATAGAGTCAGCCATTCCAGTGGTAAATTTTCAAAATAATCTCTGCTTGTAAATGGACATTCCAGACCACTGTGGCGGCCGGTTTTGTCCAATGTGATCATTAACCCTTTCACCGATGTTTTCCCCATATTTCATTGTCAAGAAAACTGTTGAATACTTTGAAATTAATTTTACTTACAGCCATTTCTGCCTTAATTTTTATATCATATAGAATTTACATGTTCATGGAAAAGGTGAAATGGTTAAAGGAATAAAACTAATAACAAAGTCATAGAGAGATACACACCTGAGTATACATGTACATGCGTATAGTCTTCTTGTGCACATCCAATCACTTACACTCACACACACCTGAGTATACCTGGACATGCGTAGTCTTCTTGAGAACATCCAATCACTTACACTCACACATGCTTACATGCACGTATCCACACACGCTCACATGAGGGCGTGTGTGCATGCGCAAGATTTTCTATGAATTAGGAGCAATTATTATAATTCATTAACTCGTCAATGGCCACGAATGGTAATGAATGGTCACAAATGGTAATGGATAGAAAACTTCTGCTTAACAGTGGTCTTTGCAAGCCAAAATATTATTTTTGGTAATTTGCACTGGAATGACTGGTTAGGTTATCGACCCAGTCATGCTAGGGTAAAACTTTAGAAAAATATTCTTATTTTGGCCAGCAAATGGACATTTCGCAAGACTACTGACCACTGTAGAGGCTTGTTTTGCCCATTAACCTTCTAACACTCATATCAGCCAAAAACGACTTATGAAGAAATGTGTATTTGCGGACCAAGAGAAGACTATTTTTGAAAATTTACCATTGGAATGACTAGCTCGATAACCACGCCAGTCATTCTAGTGGTAAATTCCCAAAAATAGTGTTCTCTTGGTTTGCAAATGGACATTTTCTATGAGAAAATTGAAATTTTCTACAAATTGAAGTGTTAAAGGGTTAAAGGGCTTCACAAATGGCCAAAATACCACCATTGCGTGCGTGTGCGTGCGTGCGTGCATGCGCGCGCGTGTGTGCATATGTGCGCACCCATGGGTTTTATTGTGTTTGGTGTAGTGTGTGTATGTACATGTATTAGCTACAGGATCACTCACTCTACATTTCCCTGTGTTTAGCTTATCATTACTCACTCTACATTTCCCTGTGTTTAGCTTATCATCACTCACTCTACATTTCCCTGTGTTTAGCTTATCATTACTCACTCTACATTTCCCTGTGTTTAGCTTATCATTACTCACTCTACATTTCCCTGTGTTTAGCTTATCATTACTCACTCTACATTTCCCTGTGTTTAGCTTATCATCACTCACTCTACATTTCCCTGTGTTTAGCTTATCATTACTCGTTCTACATTTCTCTGTGTTTAGCTTATCATCACTCACTCTACATTTCTCTGTGTTTAGCTTATCATCACTCACTCTACATTTCCCTGTGTTTAGCTTATCATTACTCACTCTACCTTTCTCTGTGTTTAGCTTATCATCACTCCGTCTATATTTCTCTGTGTTTAGCTTATCATCACTCACTCTACATTTCCCTGTGTTTAGCTTATCATTACTCACACTACCTTTCTCTGTGTTTAGCTTATCATCACTCACTCTACATTTCCCTGTGTTTAGCTTATCATTACTCACTCTACCTTTCTCTGTGTTTAGCTTATCATCACTCCGTCTACATTTCTCTGTGTTTAGCTTATCATCACTCACTCTACATTTCTCTGTGTTAGGTTATCATCACTCACTCTACATTTCTCTGTGTTTAGCTGATCATCATTCACTCTACATTTCTCTATATTTTAGCTGATCATCACTAACGAGCTTCAAGGTCACGTGATGGAGTGTGCGGTACAGAAGCATGCGTCGGGTGTACTCGAGGCGTGTATCAGATACATGGATGCGGAACACGTCCAGTTTATCATAGAGGAGATCAGTGATAAAGTGAGTAAATACAGCCATTCATTTATAGCTAAGCTCCGCCCACTTTTATGCACATGTTGGAATTGATGAATTGATTTATACGTGTAGTCGTGACATTACAGTATATTGGCATTAACATGGAATGGAACCCACAAGCGATGAAAGCGCCAAGCATTAATGTGTTGCAACATTGGTGTGGTGGAAGCATTTGTGGGCTATGATGCTTGTCGCTTTCATTGCTTGTGGTTTGATTCCCTGTAAATGGAATCGTTTTGAAACTGAAATCTGAATTCCCAGAATCTAAGTTTTTTTTGTGAGTTTGAAATGAGATATTACTAAAGGAATCTGATTCAAAATCGCAACGAGTGTGAGATTCTATGTATCACATAAGCATTTATATTGAATGAATATTTCCAGTTTTTGCTATGCTCCGCCCATCACTAGCAAAGCTCCACCCACACCTCGCCGGTGTTGGGATTGATGGATCCCTGAACTGCCTCACTATCAATTTCCAGAAAACTATACGGATAAGCTGTTAAATATTTTGAAACTAATTTGACTGGGTGCTGTTGCAACAACGGCGCCCAGTCAACTTAGTTTCAAAATATTCAACAGAATATTTATTAAATGTTAAAGACACATTTCATACAACAACACATAGTCCGTCTTCAATTATGCATTTGTGATGTACTTATCTATGTCATTCATGACATCATTGATTATGACATCATTCTACACGTCACGTAGTTAATTATGACATCATATGATGGATGGATAACGTGGAAAGGTCAATTTCCATGCAGATTCTGACCATTTACTTACCATTGTACATTATCTTTTCATTCACGCTGTAGCACTTCAGTACTATGAGTTCTAAACTAGACTTGCGCGATTACGTGATTAAATCAAAAATCGCGACTAAGAATGGAGCTAGGCAGTCCAGTCATATATTTTCGAAAATAATTTTCTGTTGGCCTGCACATAGACCTTTCAAAACAGCATTGTAGCTTTAGTTATTGGTATGCATTTGTTGTTATGTCTGGGTAATTTGTACCCAAGCTGATTAATCGAGTAATCACGAGTATTCTTAAATAATCGATCGTGTTCTTTCAAAGCAATAATCGCACAAGCGTATTCTTAAACAATGCGCAACAAAATATATTGACAATTTGACAAACGCAACATCATATTCTCTCTGGTATTAAATTATTTTTACGTGATCTTTTAAAATTTCCGAGGTTGCTATTAAAATTTATCAAACTGTTTCATTCTATACCATTTTACCAGCAGTGTGTTCAGAAAGGCGAATATTTCCCATTCGTCGAATATTTTGTTCGGTCACGTAGATTCACCGATCTGTTTATGGGCGAACCCACCACATGACCGAACAAACTGTTCGGCAAACGGAAAATATTCACGCTCCTGAACTCACCCCAGTAGTAACATAACTTAACATGTGGCCAGCATTATCACATCGTCGCTGCTAGGCAAGAATGGCGCAGTGAAGCGGCTATCAACTCTGATGTAGTGCATCTAAAAATATAACTTCTAATAACATTTGCATGTCGAGAACTCTTTTTTTTTAAATTTACCATTGGAATGACTGGCTCAGTTATCGTGTCTAGGACAGCAAATGGAATAGAATATTGACATCAGAGTGGTCAGGGTTAACAGACTATTTGTGACGTTATGTTGTAAAACGTTTATTTCAGGCTTGCAAACTAGCCAGATCTGACGAAGGCGCACACCTTATTAAGGAGCTCATGGCATCGTATGGTAGCAGTATGAAGATGGATGGCATTATGCGAGAGCTCTGTATGGAGACTAAAGCACTCGCTAAACACCAGCTTGGATGCAGCATCCTGGCCGAAATTGTCGTATGTGGCACCGATCTCGACCGCGGACGAGTCAGTCGTCTTATATCACGAAGTTGGCGAGATTTGTGTATTAACAAATATGGCAGGTATGTGATTGGAAGGGGTTGAGGTTAGTGTTGTTCCAATTAATCGATTTGATCAATGATTGATTGGTTTGCATGTCCTACCAACAGATCGATCATGATTTCAGAAATCGATTCTGACTGCTTATAAATTTACGATATCAAAACTGCAGATGATTCTTTTATTTGGGCAATGCCATTTTAATTTAATTTTTACAGATCTAAACAACATAGTATTACTCCATATGAGTCCATACTCAAAGACATTAACCCTCTCAACACTGAAACCACCATACCAATAGCCTGTTGAATATTTTTTAACTTATTTGACTGAATCAAATTAGTTTTAAAATATTCAACAGATTATTTCTTAAAGGTTAAATATTCATGAACATGCAATAATTATTGCATTCAAAATTTCAGAATGGGTAAAAATGAGAAAATGTTATGATCGATCATTAAATGATCATTGGTTAGTATGTAAAACCAATCATCGATCACAAAAATAGTACCAATTCCCAACACTAGTTGAGGTGTGGGGGACAGAGGATGGAGAGGGGAGAGTATCCATAAAGTGTTACACAAACTCCACTTCCAGGGGCCTATCTACCCATTTGGCAATTGATGAATCCCATCTGTCACTCAAGTACATGATGTTGTAATCAATTACGTCACATGTAGGCTGATGTCACAATCATAACTGACAGAGAATGATCCGCCATGAGGCTGAAATAGTCATGTATACGAGTTGTATGTCTTTGATAGATTTACTATTTAATAGACATTCTGTTGAATATTTTGAAAATAATTTGACTGGCCGCTGTTGCTGCCAAATATTCAACAGCTTAGCTGTATAGTTACATTGAAAATGGTATTCTGTGAAGTCAGGATTCAACATATATAAATCGATCCCAACATGCCCATGGTGTGGTTGGAGATTGGCTATAGATGGGCGGCGCATACCTAGAACTGGAGCCCTGTGTTAGGCAAATGGTGCTAAAATTTTTATCTGGCTAATAGAAGGAAGGATTTGCTAAATATTTGTCTAATGATTAACCCTTACCACTCTGATGTGAATATTCTATCTTTTATGGGGCCAATAGCAAAGTAACGGGTGTACATTTTTCCAACAATTTTGGTTGGACAATGTTGCTGTCTATGACAGTAACGTCTTCCACCAAATTTGTTGACAAATAAGCACCAGTTCATATTTGAATTTAATTTGGAAATTTAAATTTTTAACATCAGTGTGATAATGGTTAACATTGTATTATTATTTTTAAATATTTTTCTAATATAATTACCAGAAAACGTATTTTATTTAAGAACCTCTTACTTAGATAAATATTAATGTAACTATTAGGTGTAAAATGCTTTATTCTTACCAGATCACATGTAGCTCTGAAATTGTAATATCTCAATTTAAGTTCACAGTTCACTATTTTGAAACTAATTTGCACAGAAGCCTTTGCTGCATTAGGGAAAATTGTGGTGTTCATTTGAAAGTTTTAGCTGCTACTGAGAGATTGTAGACATTGCAAAACATTGGCTTAACTTGTTTGAAATGTGACTAAGAAAAAAATGTAGTTAGGTAGTGTGTTGGCTAACGCTTTCTAAAAGCACCTCAGCCACTGCACTTTAGAGATCAGCCTTGACCGTAGTCTGTGTGTCCGTAGTGGGATTGTGCACGCCTGCCCACTTTGACACCTTGATTGACAGGTGTATATGAGAAATAGACCGCAATTGTACTAGTTACACCACAATGTGCAATTTGTTCAATTTAAATTTTCTCAGAAAATGTCCATTTGCAGACCAAGAGAAGACTATTTTTGAAAATTTACCACTGGAATGACTGGCACGGTTATTGAGCCAGTCATTCACTGTGGTAAATTTTCAAAAATATCCTTTGTCGGCAAATGGACATTTCTCAAGACTACTGCAGAAGCCGTTTGTGACTGGTATGAGTGTCAAAGGGGTAATTTATATAACAGAATTAGAGAAATTTATAGGAAAAGCAATTTTCACTTGAAGAGTATACTTACCTCGGAACACTGATATTCCTAAAATGTCTACCTAGGCTCAATAAAACCTCAGATTAAAAAAGTTAGGTGCCCCTACTGGGCAGGGAGTCAGTTGACAGGCGGGTGGATGCCGGCCCCACTCCACACATGCGCACACTGACACTTCCTCATGAATCCTAATTTATTGACATAACTAACACATGCTTTCTAGTTTTCCAAACTACTTTCGCTTAATTTTCACTCAATATCTCTCAAATTTGGATTATTAGAGATGGCTGATTGCGCTAGAATGCTTGATTCTATGCAGGGACCCAACAATCAGGTCTTTTAAATTAAAATTTAGTCTAAATATTGCTGGTAGTTCACATTGTTATGTGTTTCCAGGATTCGTTTTAGACCTAATTAGCGCCTTTAAAAACTGGTAAAAATGTATTTTGGCACCTTGAATTTGTAATCACTCTTTGTTTTTGTGTCCACAGGTACCTTGAATGGATGTGGATGTGTCTTCTGATGGAATTCTCTCCACCTTTCACGCCTTCCCTTTTAGGAATGTCTGTCTAGAGGGTTGAGAGCCGCCAATGAGTAGTGCTGCTCTCTCTAAATTTTTCCCATGGTCCCTTTATTAGCTCACCTGGCCTGAAAGGCCAAGTGAGCTTATGCCATAGCGACTGTCCGTCCATCAACTTTTCCTTTAAACGACTTCTCAAGAACCACTCGACCGATTTCAATTATATTTGGCAGGAAGCATCCTTAGGGCATAGGGATTCAAGTTTGTTCACATGAAGCCGATCGACCAATTTGGCCGGTGGCCATCTTGGATTTTGACCGATTTTAGGAAACATCTTTAAAAATGTTCTCCGAAACCGTTATGGGGATTGATGCAAAGCTCATGAAATATGATCTAGGGCAAGAACTGAACCAAATTTGTTCAAGGGAACTTGATTGGTCAAATGGTTCGGCGGCCATCTTGGTTGACCTAGTTTTAGCAAAAACGACTTCTCCAGAACCGCTGAACGGATCAGGTCAAAATTTGGGAGATATACTTAGGGACTAAGGGCCAGTAAAGTTTGTTCAAGGGAAGTTGATCCATCAAAAAACATGGCCGCCGTGAGCCATTCAAAATATAGCGTGTTTGGCGGCCATATTGGATTTTTTTATTTGATAGATTTTGAGCCCGAAATTGTGGATATATGCGTTTTTTGGGTATTCTGATCTCAAATTTGCCATTTTCAAAACTGTTGGATAAGTGGTTTGGCGACCATCTTGAATTATTTTCCCGGCAAATGAGCCCGTACTAAAGCAATGGGAAATTTAAAATGTCTTCTGGTGAGCTACTAGGCCGATTTCAATTATATTTGGCAGGAAGCATCCTTAGGGATCCAAGTTCGTTCAAATGAAGCCGATCGACTAATTTGACCGGTGACCATCTTGGATTTCGGCCGATTTTAGGAAACGTCTTTAAAAATCTCATTCTCCAAAACGCCTTGGGTAATCGATTCAAAACTTATGAAACCTCATCTAGACAAAGACGTAAGCCAAGTTTGTTCAAGACGACTTGATTGACCGAATTGTTCGGTGGCGATCTTGGATGACCTAGTTTTCCCGAAAACGACTTCTCCAGAACCGCTGAATGGATCATGCCGAAATTTGGGAGATATGATTAGGGCCATTAAAGTTTGTTCACGGGAAGTTGCTCCGTCAAAAAACATGGGTGGCGTGGGCCAATCATAATGTAGCGTGTTTGGCGGACATATTGGATTTTTTTATTTGATGGATTTTGAGGCCAATATTGGTTCTATATATGTTTTTGGGGATTTTGAGCTCAAATTTGCAATTTTTGAAACTGTCAGATAAACGGATTGGCGGCCATCTTGGATAATTTTCTCGTCAAAAGCTCCCATGCTAAAGCAATAGGAAATTTAAAATGTCTTCTCGAGAACTACCAGGCCGATTTCAATTATATTTAGCAGGAAGCATCCTTAGGGCATAAGGATCCAAGTTTGTTCAAATGAACCCGATCGGCCAATTTGCCCAGTGGCCATTTTGGATTTCGGCCGATTTCAGGGAATGTCTTTAAAAATCTTCTCCGAAACCACTTTGGGAATCTTCATCTACGCCAAGAGGTAATTCAAGTTTGTTCAAGAGGACTTGATTGACCAAATGGTTCAGCAACAATCTTGGATGACCTAGTTTTCACGAAAATTAGCTCCAGAACCGATGAAGGAATCATGCCGAAATTTGGGCCATAAAAATTTGTTCAAGTGAAGTTGATCCATCAAAAAAACATGGGCGCCGTCGGTCAATCAAAATGTAGTGTGTTTGGCGGCCATATGGCACTTGCAAAAATGTCTACAAACTCATGTAAAAGACTGCTAAACCACCCACCAACAATTTTGACAAAAATTGATGGTGTTCCAGGTGGGCGACACAGGTCCCTTGGGCCTCTTGTTTATATGGCGGAGAGACATGTGAAATGGTGGATTACTCAAGAGTGTTGGATGTTGTAGTATGCCTATGCTATAGACACAGGTACTCTAGATTTATGAAGATATGCGACTTCAAAATATTTGAAAATATTGAAAATTTGTGCTGCCAAGATTTTTTCTTGTGTTCTCTGATTCATCTCCTATGATTTATGCTCTTGTGTGTGAATACAGTTCGTCATACACCTGGATGATGTTTCACAAATATCCACATGTTTTAAAAAAACATCGGGTATATTGTAATCGTGTCCATCTGTGTGTCTGTCCATCCATCCGTCCATCACGCTATCTCCTGCCAGTTACCCATACGATAGCGGATTGCAAGAGGCCATTTAGATTTGGCTCCGCCCCCAGGGGTGGGGTGTGTGTGTCTCAAAAGGTGTGGAGGGAGGGGGGTGGTTTGTTTTATTCTATTGAATTTGTTAAATTGCAGGCGAATGACAGGGCGTGTGATGCTGAGAAGCATCTCAAGAAGAATTGTGAGGGTGTAAGTGGTGGAAAGGGTAAGAGGAAGGCCGCATATGGAGGCTTTCCATGTTGAGATGATGTGAGAGATCAAAAAGACAATTAAGGACCTGGTGCCAGAGATGCTTCACAGTATGCTTCCTGGCCCAGGTAATTCATTGCCTCCTGCTCCCGGCCAGATAGTCCCGCCTCTGAATCCGATCTCTATAGGGGTTTACCAGTTTCCAATATAGATTCAGAGGTGGCTCCAGTTGAACCCGGCTTGAGGCTTGCCTCGCCGGTAGATCCAGAAGTGGCTCGGTTTGATCCCGGCTTGAGGCTTGCCTCGCCGGTAGATCTAGGGGCAGGTATGATGGCCTCCAGTTCCCGCTTTATGGGTCCCATGGAGCATCCACATTCCCATGGTACCCTGGTACTGACCCTGGCCAGTCCGGGTTAGCGTTCTTTAGTCTGGGTTAGCGTTCTTTGCTAACCCACAGTCTAATCTTTCGGGCCAGGAAAAAGAGGAGTGTGTTGGGTGCTCCTGATGGAGCCATGGCCATGGAATTGGATGTTCACCCCTTCATGGGGTGTGTGAGCATTCTCCAGGGTACTACTCATGCAGGAGTAGGGTTCATGACCCAGAGGGTAGCACGGGTTGGAGCCGATGGCCAACTATATCACATCCCACGGCTTGCCAATGGGTTTGCTGGGGTAGGCCCAGACCATGGTGTCGATTTTTATAACCCCCCCACGACGCCATGGCTCCGGCTCCTCGTTTAACCATGGCTCATACCATGCCAGCCGTCACAGGCCTGTATGGTTCTGCTGGTTTTCCAGCTGCATTCACGGTGCCAGCCACCACCGCACCTGGTTGAGCACTCGCAATCGGCCACAGAGGAGGATTGGTTTGATGCTTGCAGTGGGTGACAAGTGTTAGACCAGACCTCATTGTGGAGCTGTCGGCTAACCAATGGGACTAGTGCGCATGGTTAACAGGAAAGCCAGGGATGAATGCAGCGGCTGAGGCGTCTCGAGCCAAACGGATGCCTGGCGAAGCCCCCCCCCCCCCCCAGCAAGGTGGCTAAGCGCTGTCGTATTGCTGCTGGCCAATGCAAGCAATACGGTGTTGTGCCTAAGCCGAGCGCGGATGGCCATGCTGCGCTAGGCGAGGACATGCGGCCTGGCTCCGGTGCTGACATGGGCGCACTATGCACAAGCGCACTGCAAATACCACGTTACATGGCTCGGAGGAGAGCGCAAGAGCTGTTATCTCGGCACTCGCATGTCTCTAACATGTTACAGGGGGTAATTACGGCTTGTGTGTCTCAACAGCCTAGCCCAGTCGCAATCCAGAGAATTCTCATTCAGGATGGTATTAACCTGGCTCTAGACTATGTCGCAGGCCATCACTAGAAATGTATGAGCAAGGTGCACGTTCGCTCTAGACAAAGTGTGCCCATCGCAGGATCTTTACAATAGGTTGCTGCGTACGCCTATGTCGGATCCTGGTCTGTTTGGAGGTGAGGGATGTAGATACCGCCAGGGGACAGTCACTCTAGTGAACAAGCAGAGGGTGCTACCTCTACAATTTGAAGTACTTCGTAGAGAGCAGGTTCACGTAACGCCCCCTGCGCACTGCCAGCAGCAGGCCTGTGGTGGCTCTGGTCAAGTCAGAGGTCAGCCACAAGCACAGCGTATGCCACAGCCACGCCAGCACGACCACTCCGGGCTGGACGCAGGCTCTTCTAGGGCAGCAGCGCGCACTGCGGTACTCGCGGTGGCCGAACATGCGGGGATCTGGTCATGGTAACTGCCTGACGGGATGGGTGCCACAGGAGCCACTCTAGTGCTACCAGAGACACTGCTGCCCTAGCATTACACGTGTCTACCTCTATCCCTAGGTGGGCCCATGGGAGGTTGATTAGCCCTCCACAAGCAAGAGTGGGAGTGGGTAACTCAGGACCGCCTAGTCTTGCGATGGCTTTCAGCTGGGTACCAGCCCGACTTGGCAGTAGGCCTGCCATCGCAACTGTCTCTGGTCAGATCCAGATCAACGGTTGTGTATTGAGCAGGAAATAAATTCCCTCATACAAAAAGGAGAAATTCAACCAGCACAAAATTGTCCTGGCTTCTACTCGACATTGTTTCTGGTGACAAAAAGCACTGGAGGGTGGAGACCAATTCTTAACCTCAAGCCATTGAACAAGTTCATAGACACACCGAGTTTTAAGATGGAAACAATCAAGACGGTGTTGGCGGGGTTGGAAAAGGAAATGTGGACAGCATCAATAGACCTGAATGATGCTTATTTCCACATTCCAATTGCGAGGAGTTTTTGCCGGTTTCTGAGATTCTCATTTCAGGGCCACCAGTGGGAATTCAAAGTTATTCCCTTTGGAATTTCGACAGCTCCTCGGGTTTTCACCCGGGTGGTTCTTGTTATCATAGCATACCTCCGCAGAAGCATAGCAGTCCACACATACATAAATGACTGGCTGTTAAAGTCATACAATCAGGAAAATTTATCAGCAAATCTGGAAGTGGTTATGAAAACTCTCACAGATTTAGGCTAGATATTAAATTGTCGAAAATCAGAGCTGACTCCATCCCAGAAGTTTGTTTACCTGGACATGTTCTTCTATCTGGAGATCGGGTATGTTTACCCATCTCAGGAGAGAGTAGAAGTACTCATCTCAGTCATACAGTCAGTGTGCGACAGTCGTTATGTACTGGAACGGGTTTACTTGAGAATGCTGGGGTTGATGGTTTCTCTGGAACCAGTCATACCACAGGTGGCCTTATGCAGGCGGCCTATCCGGTTATTTCTCATGACACAGTGGACCCAGAGTTCAGGATCTCTGGACTCAAGGTGTCAGTGCTGGAACCTCTTATTCACCACCTTTAATGGTGGACAAAGAGAGAAAATCTAGCGTGGGCGATGTTCACCCCTCTCCACCTTAAATAACGATGTATACGGATGCATCAGTGGAGGGATGGGGAGTTTGCCTGGAAGAAGCCACAGTATCAGGGCTTTGGAATCTGGATCAGTCACAAGAACAGATCAACCTTGAATTATGATCAGTAAGCCAGGGCATGGAACATTTCTTAGAGAAAGTCCCGGGCAAGATAGTTCTGGTTCGATCAGACAACTCAACAGTAGTGATTTACAGAGACCGCCAGGGCGGATCGAAGTCACCCAGTCTCTGTATGATGATATGGAACCTGCTTTGCTGGTGTCTAGATCATGCGATCACCTTGAAAGCAGTTCATATTCCGGGAATGTTAAATCTGTTAGCAGACTCATTGAGCCGAAGGATAAGTGTTTTACCTATGGAAGGGCAACTAAATCAATGTGTGGCAGATCATCTGTTCAACCACTGAGGCAAACCCAACATAGATTTATTCGCAACGAAGAAGAATGCGATGACGAAGTACGTCGATTCCAGATCCAAGCGCTATTACAACAGATGCGCTAGCTATCAGCTGGTTGGGAATGTATGCATACGCATACCCGCCAGCAATCCTGATTAAAAAAATTCTTCAGAAAATCAGACAGGAGTGCCAAGTGTTTCGGATCGCCCCAAATTGACCAAGCCGATCATGGTACACGGATCTGCTGGACCTTCTGGTCTGCAATCCGGTTCCTCTGCCTCTGATGGACAATATGATCTTCCATGGCAAGGCCCTTCACAACAGTCCATCAATGTTGACTGCGTGGATGTTATCAAGGAATCCGCAATTAAGGAGGGAATTTCTGAGCAAGCAGCCATGTCTATGGCAAAAGCCAGAAGGGCTGAAGGGGTCAACCTCCAGAGCATATAATTATAAAATCAATGGATTTGCAGAATGGTGCTCAGAAAGATGTATTAATCCAATGGATTCATCTATTCAGGTAGTAGCCGATTTCCCCTATCACCTGTATGATGCCTACAGCTGTAAGCATAATTCTATTGACGGATATAAATCAGCTTTAATGGCTGTTAGCCCTTGCTTGGCTAATAGGGGAAGTGATTGAATACTTTAATCAAAGGCATGGGTAATCTAAGGCCGAGAAATCCGCCAGTGATTCTGGCTTGGAGTTTATCTCTAGAGCTCCAGGTAGTAGCTGATAAACCCTTTCAACCATTTCCATGAAATTGTTGACACTTAAACATAAATTTTGTATTGCTGCAGCATTGGCAAGGTGTAGAAGTGAAATTCACGCCATTTCTGCCAAGCCAGATTCTTTTGTGGTTACATAGGAAGGCCTCGTTGCTTCTACCTAGGGTTAATTCCATGGCCAAGAATCAATCATTGACATATCCAGGTCAGCCTATTGTTTTACCAACATTAACTAGATATGATCCTAGTTCCTAGTTCAAAGATATGGTATCCAGTCCGCGCACTTAACTGGTACAAGCAAGGCACCCAGGAGTGGCGGACGTACCCTTTATATTGAACCCCCATGGCCGGGTGTCAAAAGACACCATTTCACAGTGGCTTGTGGAATGCATCCAGTTTTGCCACGAATCTGCCTCTGGTAAGCTGGTTGACATGGCCAAGGCTCACAGCGTCCGAGACATAGTGGCTTCCACCGCGCTGTTTAACGGGGTTCCGGTGGATGACATTATGTTGGTAGCCCAGTGGCACTGTGAGTCAAGATTTACCACCAATCTTCTCGCCTTATCAATTCTAAAAAGATAATCAGGTGTACATTTTGTATATAAGGCTTTCTCACTGTTTATAAACAGCACATTTAATTATGGGAACAACCACTATTGTACTGTTCATTCATCTCCGAGGGGATTATGAGGATGTCCAAGGCAATGATTTACAAGGTGAGTCTTGTATCTTGTGTTGTTTCTTAATCTTGTCACGTTACGCGTACTAATATGGTGATGGATTTTGTTTTTATGTGATTCGCTCATGAGAATTTACGAAATGAAGCTTTTCATTATCGATGTCCTTTAGTACTATAGCACTAGTATATAGAGAGCGTTTAGGACATTGAAGTCATAGCTCCTCTTGTCACAAAAGGAGGTGGTGGTGTGTTGGAGTGCATATAACTCGGCGGTCATTACTCTCACCCATCGGTTTTCTTTCCTGGTTGTGTTTCTATTCACAACTTCAGATGTGAGTGCTTGAATGCAAAAGGAACTTGCTTCTAGGGAAGAGCAGGTTTTTTGGGCCTCGCCTCCCTCCTGCCAAATTCTCTGACAAATTCTGGCAATATCAAAGAGTGTTTGGGAGGTAAGTATAATCTTGAAGTGAAATAAACTAAATCATGGGTTTCTTTTTCACGAGAGAGTTGATACTTACCTCCCAAACATGGACCCGGCCTCTCTACCCCACAGAGGCTCGGTCTTCAGGCATGTTATAGCTGCATTAAGTCGACCAATAAATTATGATGAGGAAGTGGCGCATGCGTGTAGTGGAGCCGGCATCTGCCCAGCTGTCAGCTCAGTAGGGGCACCTAACTTTTTTAATCTGAGGTTTTATTGGGTTTAGGTAGATATTTTAGGAAGATCAGAGTACTCGGGAGGTAAGTATCAACTCTTGCGTGACAAAAAAAATGTGTGTTTTCGTTTATTCCACCAGTAAATTTAAACCTTTAAATCAATGAGTATATAGATTTAGGAAACATCATATATTAAGTTGAGTGTGTTGTTTAATGTTTTCAGTGCTGTAATGGAGAAGTGTATTCGGGCAGCCAATAAAGAAATTTATGATGTGTTTATCAACGCGTTCCTGTCCTATCCTGATGGGTATGTAGTGCAACTTCAGGGATGAAAGATTTCTGATTATTTTTTTCACAAATTTTATTATTTGCTAACAAGATTTATAGCAAATCGTACAATTTTGTTGCCCAGATTTTCAATAAGAATGCTAACAAATCTGTTAAATGTTAAGACTTTTACAAATTTTTCTCAGAAGCGAGACATAGGGATTACTCATTCCGGCGGCGGCGTTGGCGGCGGCAGCGGCGCCGCTGTCCGTATAGATGTGTACTTTTGGTTAAGGTTTTTTCATTGGCTTATGTCTCATCAATGGCGCAGCTAATTTCAGTGAAACTGCAGAATTGGTCTACACTATACAAGGATGCTATCTCTATGGCAATCAATATCATTTTGGAACATCTTAGCCATATTTTTCATGGTTTTGGACTTAGAATTTTTATGTATTTTCTGTGCCTGTACTTTTGGTTAAGGTTTTTTCATTGGCTTATATTTCATCAATTGCTCATCTAATTTCAATGAAACTTTGCAGAATTGATCTAAACTATACAAGGATGAAATCTCCATGGCAGTCGTTGTTAGAATTTTACGATATTCATGAATTTTCTGTTCAGAATTTTCATTTCATTTGGACTCCCTTGGTATTTTTGGCTACGGTTTTAAAAGCAGCTATGCCTCTGCAATGCCACATCAAATTTTGATTAAACATCATGACCTTATTTCCGAAAAAGTTGGTCCCGATCCCAGGATGATTCATAATAAGGAAAAATTAGTTACCTCTCCGGGATGGAGAAATTGTTTGAGTGTAGCTGTCGTGACCATCTCGGTCACTTCTTCAGCACTAACTGACTGTCGCTGGCAACGTCACTCTGGTCAGTTCTTGTGGAGTCACGTGACAGCATGTTTTCCTTCACATTTGATGTGTTCCCAGTTTTCTGTATGTGCATCATATGATGTGGCTATGGTGGTTTTTGTCTCGTCTGCGAAGCAGAAAGTGAGACATAGGGATCATTAATTCCGGCGGCGGCGGCGACATCGTTTGCGGCGGCATCGTCCATCATTTGTGCAGTTTTGGTTAAGGTTTTTTAATCAACTTATTTTTCAACACTGGCTCATCCAATCTCAATGAAACTTTACAGAGGTGATCTATACTATACAGGGATGTGATCTACATAACAAATAGATTTAATTTTGGGGCATTTTAACTATTTTTTCACGGTTTTGGACTTGCACTTTTTTCATGTATTTTGCAAGTGCAGTTTTGGTTACGGTTTTGTAGTCAACTTATTTTTCAACACTGGCTCAGCTGATCTCATTGAAACTTTACAGAAGTGATCTATGCTACAATAGATTTAATTTTGTGGCATTTTAACTCTTTCTTTTTTTACGGTTTTGGACTTGGGCTTTTTTAATGTGTTTTGCAAGTGCAGTTTTGGCCTGTAATTATCGATTGTAATGCAACTCCTCCTAGACCATTTCAGATAGAAACTTGAAACTTTAGGGATAATTGCACATATGGACAAGGATATGCATGACATTTAGTATTTTGGCATGACCCCAGGGGCAGGAGGGGCCTGGGGGTGGGGAATGTGGTGTAAAAAATTAAATTTTTCCGAAGGTTGTCATGTTGCATATCATTTTCAAGCCAATGATGAGTAGACTGCAATACAAGGAATTATTTTGATCTTGGGTCACAAACTGAGGATGGGGGGGTGGGGGGGGGGTGTCAAAAGTGGGCACCAATCTATTCAACTTATTTTTCAACACTGGCTCAGCTGATCTCATTGAAACTTTACAGAAGTGATCTATACTACAATAGATTTAATTTTGGGGCATTTTAACTTTTTTTTTTACGATTTTGGACTTGGGCTTTTTTAATGTGTTTTGCAAGTGCAGTTTTGGCCTGTAATTATCGATTGTAATGCAACTCCTCCTAGACCATTTCAAATATAAACTTGAAACTTTGGGGATGATTACACATATGGCCAGGGATGTACATGGCACTTTTGAAATACAAGGAATTATTTTGATCTTGGGTACCAATCTATTGTAATGCAACCCCTAGACCATTTCACTTAGAAACTTGGAAACTTTCGGTATGATTACACATATGGCCAGGGATGTGCATGGCACTGTTGAAATTTTGTTATAATCCTTCCTCCCCCCCCCCCCCCCCCTAGGGGATTGGGACTGTGGGTAAAAAATGTAATTTATCCAAAGGTGGTCATGTCGCATATCATTTTCACGCCAATGATGAGTAGACTACAGTACAAAGAATTATTTTGATCTTGGGTCAACCTGAGGGTAGGGGCCGGGTTAAAAGTGGGCACCAATCGAGTGTAACGCAACTCCTCCCAGACCATTTCACATAGAAACTTGAACTTTTGGTATGATTACACATATTGCCAGGGATGTGCATAACACATTGGAATTTTTATATCACCCCCAGGTGCGGGGATGGGGAAATGGTGAGCAGAAAATAAATTTGATCAAATGTGGTCATTTCACATTATTTTGAAGCTTGTAGTTAGTAGACTACAGTACAACAAATTATTTTGTTTTTGAGTCAATCTGAGGGCAGTGGCCTGGGGTCAAATGAGCAATCTGATTCTATATATGTACATGGCTTGGACATTATTTTTTCGCAGAAATTTTGTCCTGGGCAGACCGGGTCCTGTACTACTTTTTTCACAGCTTTGGACTTTGAACCTTTTTCATGTTATTTTCTGGATAGTTTTTTATGGACTACTGAGTTATATACTATGCAGGGGTACTATCTGCATCATTACTAGTTTCAAGATCAGACTATCAACAGTTTGCTAAAATTGTCCATGTTTGATTCGTTACAGTGGTTTTTTGGTGCCTTACTTAATATGTGTATTACTAACCAATCCAAGTTTTCTTTGGCAATCCACACTATCCATGCCTTTACAGGCGAGACATTGTACGCTTCAGCGTTCATCTTTTATTTTTAAATTAAATTAAAAGATGATCTGGTGTTGATTTTTCAACAAATTTGGTGGAAGATGTTGCTGTCTATGATACTGATATATACATGTAGACATGTGTATTATTTCAGTAACTAATATAGGTTTTATGAAATTATACTTTTCTGCTGCCTGTCAATAGAGTGATCCATTTCTACCTATTTATGCGTGTTGTATCGATTTATACACTAAAGTTTAAAGATCAGCCTTGACCTCAGCCATTCATTACACATTTTCATTATGACATCAACCTACATGTGACATAATGGACCTTTCCATTTTTAGCTATATCCCGCCCATCACTAGCTAAGCTCCACCCACATCTCGCCGTGTTGGGATTGATCGATCCCCAAATGCCCTAGCTGTCAATTTCCTGAAAACTATACAGGGAAGCTGTTGAATATGGCAGCAACAGCGCCCAGTCAAATTAGTTTCAAAATATTCAACAGAATATTTATTAAATAGTAAAAGCAAACAATTTGTACAACAACGCATAGACCGTCTTCAAATATGCGTTCGTGACGTACTTATCGACATCATTCATGACGTCATTCACTATGATGTCATTGTACACATCACACACTTCATTTTGACGTCATATGATGGGTGGGTACTCTGGAAAGGTGAATTGATTATAATGTTATATATCTGAGTACCGTTAAAATTTGACTAAAGGACGCAGTTTTTTTGTCAAAATACATCTACTAGAAAGGGGGGTGCGTCCTATAATCGAGAACATTCCTTCCGCACATTTTTGGGTCGAAATTTTTCTTGAAAAGTCACAGATTATACCACGGAAATTGAACTAAATGTTACCCTAGACAATTTGCGCCGCCTGACGACTATGTTTAATGTATACTCCAAAAACACCAAGCGGAAGTGAAATTATTAAATTGGGGCGCATAAATATTGCTTATTCTTTAATACATATCACTTATTACATCAAAATTAATCCAGAATTTGACATAAAATGGCGTCGAGAAAATATACGTGTATAAATCATGTGATTCGCCTCCAATCGCAAAAGATCTTTATTCTAATTAGAGCGAGTACTCGGATCTAAATATTCTGGACTCGGAAATTGCAATATATCATCATTGCGCGACAGGAACTGAATGTTCCTGTACCCATTTGATAACCAACTCCCATTAGCGCATAAGATTACACAGCGCCTCCAATCACAAAAGAGCCAGATAACCAACTCCTGTTAGTGCATAAGATCACACAGTGCCTCCAAACGCAAAAGAGTCATTACAACTAGTGACCATCTGAATATTCCCATACCCGTTTTATAACCAACTCCCGTTAGCGCATAAGATTACACAGCACAGCGCCAACAATCACAAAAGAGCCAGATAACCAACTCCTGTTAGCGCATAAGATCACACAGCGCCTCCAACCGCAAAAGAGCCATTACAATCTGTTTCTATCACGCAATTTCTATGTTTTCAAGGAGACATTTTATGACAAAATTAGATTGATTTTGATGTAATTTGATTTTGATGTAATAAACAATCTTTATTAAAGATACACGATATTTAGGTGGTCCTATTTAATAATTTCTCTTCCACCATGATAATTTTTAGTCATGCATTAAACATAGCGCTGAGTGATGGTTATTTTTTATACCAATTTTTGATTTTTTAAAGGTACGTTTTTTCTAAATTTAACTGCGTCTTATACTTGAATACAGGATTTTTTGGGCGGATTTTGGTCAAATTTGGGACAGCGTCCTATATTCGAGGGCGGCCTTTAGTCGAGAAATTACGGTAACAGATCGATCCAATTTTCTGACCATTTTCTTTCATATGGACATAGTTTGACATTTTAGTATGCATAGGTACTCATGTTCGTCTCCTGTCAGAAGGCCAGATTATGTTACTAAGGAGCAGATTAACCGAGACTGGTACCTGGCTCCAAATGCTTTATAATTTTAATTCAATCAGGTGAGAAGTACATGTAACAATAGGTAACCATCCAGCATGTGTCTGGATGTCATAGGAGATGCACTTGTTCAGTAAATGGACAAACTG